>SKCR01032042.1:0-237572 GCA_019454045.1 Zanthoxylum bungeanum
ATTTGATCATCTTCTTCATCACAAGGCATTGTAAGTATGATTCCGCCATACTTCATGTTTATATATATATTCTTTATAGTATTTCACATGCTTAATCTTTGTTTGGGACATATTATAGAAACCAACAGGATGATCACATGTTAGGCCTGGGGCTGGAAATGTGTCTGCCCCGTACGAAACATATATCGGACATCAAGCAACTAGTCTCTTTAAATCGGACAATCCTGACCTGGTCATATTATCCCGACGGTTGCAACCTTTTATAGAGTACTAGTTCTGTGTCCTGCGTGATCATCACCTCCATATGTCTGAAGTGATACTTCCATCTCGACATCACATCCAGTACACTACGATTCTCGATAAACCCAGAAGAGGTGTACACAGAACCGGTTAAGGTCCCCAACCACCAAAACCAAAGTTTACCGATTGTCGCAAGTACTAGCGATGTAAGTCTCAGGTTAAGACCATATACACCTACCCTGATGCGGCCTCCCATAGACACGCAGACATACTACCAATGGGATTCCGCGGGGTCTATCCAGAGCGAAGTTGTTTTCCGTACCATCGGTAAAACACAACCTCCTATCGCACTTGCATAAGTATCCAATACTTAAATCTATGAGAACTATACCGTTGTGCCCTCACAATGTGCACAAGCGCAATACTAGTCTATTCCGCATTATCGATGTCCGATCTCGATAATACTCCGACTAGGGATATTTAATTATTAAACCTTTATGGATTGATACTGTTTCATATCATCTCAATCCGGTATTAATCATATGGACTTTCGCCATTTATATATCAAAGTAAATAATATTACAAAACGGCAAAAGGCAATTTCATTATCACATAGTTAATTTTGTACAATAATACAATATCATTTACAAATAGTGACGCTATGGGACATAATGTCTAACACTATGGTCATACCTAATTAAGATAAATCACATATTGTAACTTCCTAATCCAAAATATTATATACTAAATTAAAGAAATATTATGCCTAATTAAAATCATTCCTAACCAATTAAAATATTGTATTCCTAAACCAAGCAAATCAAATATTCAACCTTCATAATTCACCAAAATTTGTCCCCCAAATCAATCAAATCCTTTCCTTATCCAACACCCAATCAAATCCTCTCTTTAATGCCAAAATCCATTCCTTGTGAGACAAAGAGAAGCCCTAGCCCTTCTCTATATAAACAACCCCTAACCAAGACATGCGGTCCCTTAACAATACATAACTCACACGCAAATCACAGCAAGAAATCCTTGACATTACACGCAAATCATAAGAAAAATAACAAACAATTCTCTTCATCACCACCCTCACATTACCGAAAACAACAAGCCTTCAAACACTCCCTCACATTACCGAAAGACACAGCCTGATATAACCCCTATATACCGAAATTTACATCAAAACTACAGCTACATCACCGAAATTTAGCCCTCCAAACAGCCCCTAAAACACCCCAAACCAGTAGTAAAAAATCGCACTGCAGTGAACACAAAAAAACTGCACTCTAAGCCTCCTTAAACAACCGAAAAACAGCAGCCTCTGGACCTCTAAAAAACGCAAAAACAGGAGCTTTGAAGACCTGAAACAATTAGCAGAAAATATAGAGAAAACAGCAGCAAAACGGAGGTCAAGCAGCAAGCAAAACAACAAAATAGTGAGCTAAGACGCTAAACCAGTGAACCAGAGAAGTTGAGGAGTTTTAACCCTTCCGATCTCCGTGAAACGTAAGTCCGAAAGTCGGCAAAAAAAAGGTTAGACCTGAGGGTATTTTTCACACTCGTTTTCAGTTTTATCTTTATTATTTACTGAGTTTTGTTCGCATGATTACTATATAAAAATGTATGTTGTGGCCCTTGAATAAAATGAAAAATGTGTCGCCTCTCGTGCTATATAGGATGGAAACCCAGACAGAAATTTCATAGCCGATTCCGAATGGACGGTAGTATGATCTGTACTTGGGATACAACTCTACGTACCACTTGAGTAAATGACACATATTTTGTTTTATGTTGTTTTGATTTGTTTGTCATTCGTTACTTGATTTCCGCATGTTATTTGTTTATGTAATGATGTGATCGAGCGCATGGGCTTAGTAAGTTGGATTAAAGGTCCCCTATTTTGAGGGGTTAAAATCCTTTACAACGATGCTTTGCCGCGCCGGTTGATGTATATTCGGTTGAATGTAAGATGTGTTCAATCGAGTATACGAAGTCCGATATTATTTATGTTATTTTTTATATGCATTATGTGATTGAGCGCATGGGCTTAGTAAGTTGGATTCAAGGTCTCCTATTTTGAGGGGTTAAAACCCTTTACCACGATGCTTTGCCACGCCGATTGATTTATATTCATTTGAATGTAAGATGTGTTCAATCGGGTATACAAAGCCGATATTATTGTCTTTATTCTTTATATGCGTGACGTGATTGAGTGCATGGGCTTAGTAAGTTGGATTAAAGGTCCCCTATTTTGAGGGGTTAAAACCCTTCATCACGATGCTTTGCCGCGCCGATTGATGTATATTCGGTTGAATGTAAGATGTGTTCAATCGGATATACGAAGTCTGATATCATTGTCTTTACTGTTTTATATATGTATTGTGTTGATTGCGCATGGGCTTAGTAAGTGCGATTAAAGGTCCTCTATTTTGAGAGGTTAAAATCATTTACCACGATGCTTTGCCGCGCTTTCAGCCCGTTATTATTTATTAGATGTCATCTATTCACCCGTTCATGTATGTGTCATGTTGTTTACTGCATTTTAGAGGTCGTTGCTGTAACCCCATTCGAACGCGTTTCAGAACGCCACACGAACGCATATTTTCTGTCTGGTCCCGTTCGAACGCGTTATCAAACGCTATATGAACGTGAACCTTCTGTTTACCATTCAAACGCGTTTACGAATGCTACGCGAACACGCATGCATTTGTTTCATCAGGTCCGGTCCCGTTCGAACTCGTTATCAAACGCTATACGAACGCGAACCTTCTGTTTACCGTTCGAACGTGTTCACGAATGCTACTCGAACACGAGCCTTATATTTACCATTTGAACGTGGCTATGAACGCCGCACGAATGCCCACGGTAACAGGTCCTCCTACATTACATCACGACATGTCTATCTTAGCATATAGTTATCTCTTTTTACCTTATGCATTTGAATTACCTCTTTAATTATCTATTTCTATTATACGCTTAAGTGTCCCTCCCTAATATGCATGCTTGTATGAATGCTATGTGTTTGCGCTTATGTGCCTACCAATGTGAGATTGTATGTCTTCCGTATGTCAATATATCTTTATGCATGAATTCAGACATAGATTATATACAAATAGGTTGTATGCAAACATGAAAAATGTGTTATATGTAAACTTAGATATGAGCTTTGTACCTATGCATGCAAACTTATGAGTAAATTATCATTGGAAATATGTTTCTTAGGCTTGGTAAGATTATTGCACAAATCATTTTATTACAAGTGGCATAAGTAAGGGACCATTCCGAACCCAACGGTTTGAGGTCTTTGTCCCGGTTCACACCGGGTGGCGACTTCATTATTCTCCGGTTTAGTCCCCCGTGGGCTACTTTGTACTCCCAACCGGGCCGCGAGCCCGGAACAACATACGTCACCCAGTTTTTGTGTTCCCACAGTCTGGCGACTCCACTGGGGATAGAGAATCGACCCCGAAATACCGTCTTGTAATATTATGATTTGTGCTTTAATTGACCGTGTCTACCGTGGGTTAAAAGGGGTTTAATCAGAGGCATTTTGAGGCTAGGTAATGGTTTGGTGTCTTCCTTCACTCACTACCTTTCTAGAAGGAAACACTGTGAAGGCAGCTAAATAGCCATCTACTCGTAGCCTATGGTGATGGACTAATTTGGAGGACTCGTTGTTTATTCCTGACACCAAGCGATAAGAGCCTAAGAGGCTTGGGTATTTAAGTGAGCCTCACTCCACCCTCCCTTTGGGGAATCTACAACAGGAAGTCCATTTGACAGTCAGTAACACACCATAGCTCGTTGGCACGTACCTTAGTGTATAAAAAAGGGTGAGCTCACTTGGTCACTCGAACCCTTGAGTGGGTAGACCTAGTTGTGGTCCATTCTTCGCCGGTGAGAGCCTTTGTCTACACTCATGCGAACCCACACGTAGACCGGGGTTATATGACCTATAGCAACTATTTCCTTGTGTTTGTGGGCCATCCTCATTTGGATGCAGTTGGACTTCTTGTCAGAAATGCGAACTTGTTGGGTTATTTAAACTGAGACGAGTTCGTATCCTATGACAATTGGGCCAAAAGCTTCTGAAATGTCGATGGGCCACTCTATAGAAATTATTATTTTATGATTGCATTACCTTTCTTTTATGCTTGTGTTTGGGAATATCATCGTTTGGATCCATTTGGACCATTTGTCATGGGATGTGGACTTGTTGGGCCATTTAAACTGGGACAAGAACGTATCTTATGACGATTGGGCCAAAGGATTCTAAATATTGATGGGCCATTTTGTGCTTGTGTTCGAAACATTACCATTTGGATTTAGTTGGACTCCTTGCCATGATATGTGAACTCGTTAGGCCATTTAAACTGGGACGAGTTCACTCCTATGACAGTTAGCCCAAAAGCTTCTAAAATGATAATGGGCCGATTTGTTTGAAAATTTTAATTGATTTAGTATGTTCTATATGTTACATGCATCTTATGCACCTCATTCATACATACATCATGTTAACACCCTCTATGTCTCAAAAAGACATCATATATACCGTTTGGGTTAGAGAAATGACAAGACTCACTAAAAGAACATTAACAAGCATGAGTGAATCCGATAATGAGGTATCCCATATGGATCGGTTAGAGAACGGTCTCGCCAAGATCACTGAACAGTTGCAAGCTTTGACTACTGCTATGGCTGGTATAGCCGGGTCTCGTGCTGGGGATAGTTCTGGGGATGTGAGGCAAGAGGAACCCCCGAACAGATTGGGGGATGATATCCCCACTTTTGATGATGATATGGCAGAGTATGCAGCAGGCAGAGTATCTGGGTCTCAGGTAGAGTTACAGAAGCTCCGGGATCAGGTTGAGTCAGTTACCCGCAAGATGAGGGGTAAGAATGAGGATTTGCTGGATTATGACACGCTGAATTTCGAAGAACAGTTGCCGGCATAGTTCAAGATGCCTGATATGGCTAATTTTAATGGGAATGAGGATCCAAGGGTGCATCTCCGACAGTTTGTATCAGTCATGAGTTCAGTTGGCCTATCTCAGCGCCAAGTGCAGAAGATGTTTGGAATGTCGCTCGAGGGAGCTCCCGTGGTGTGGTACCACAGTTTGGAGAATAAAGTGAAGGGAGATTGGAGGAAGTTGGCTAATGCCTTCCTGAAGCAGTATGTCACTGACCTAGAGATCGATCTGTCACTCCGCGATCTAGAGAATGTTAAGCAAAAATCAGAGGAGAGCTTTAAGGAGTATGTGGACCGATGGAGAGGTCAGTTGTTGAAAATACAGACTATGCCCTCGGAGAAGGACCAAATTAAAATGATCATCAAGGGCACCAAGCCCTCCATCTATGGGAAGCTAAGGAGGATGACCTCCATGATTACTGATTTTCGGCAGTTGAGGGAAACTGTCATGGATATTGAGGAAGAAGAGGCCAAGAATAGAAAATTCTATGGTCTGAACAGGAGGCCCATTGGGGGGACATCGGGAACAAAGCCCGTTTTTGCTGAGATTGCCGCTATCCGGAACCGGAGATTCTCCAACTTGGGAAGACCCTTGTCCAAAGTATTGGAGAAGTTGAAGAGACAAGGACTTCTGACACCCCTAGAAGCCAAACCATTACCCAATCCCCCACCATCACATTATAACCTAAACCTTTACTGTTACTTTCACCAACAAAAGGGCCATGACACCGACAATTGCGCCCGACTCCGCCATGAAATCCAAGACCTGATAGACTCCAAGAAAATACCCGACCCAGAAATAGAATAGCCTGACACACACAGAAACCCCTTACCCAACTACCGTGCCGTACCGCCACCAACCTATATGATAAACTCTGGCCTACCCGAGAACCTTGTCCTCAAATCCTTTGACCTCCAAGCCATTTGCCTAGGGATTTGGGATAGTAACAGCGAAGATGAAACCGAACATGGGAAGAGTTTCTGGGCAGACTTCTCCAGTAGTGATGAAGAAGAAGTGAAGGGTATGACACGCAGCGGGTGTTTCTACAATGATATGACTGAGAAGGGTAAAAGAGTGTTATTCGAGGGTAGGAAAGTGGCTGAGAATACAGAAAGTGCCGAGGGAGATGTAGTGCTACAACAGTTGAGGAAAACTCGAGCATAAGTGAGTATATGGGACCTGTTGTGTGCATCTCAGGAGCACATGCGGGCCATGGTTGAGGCCTTAAGCAAGATAGTGGTGACGGAAGATGCCAACTCCGCAATGTTTGTTGGGTCAGTGGAAAATGAGACTTTGCAGACAATCACTTTTTCTGAGGAAGAACTCCCAGCTGAGGGGAAAAATCATAATAGACCTTTGTTTATCAGAGCTGAAATGAGGGGTAAAAGAACCTCTCGTGTGATGGTGGATGATGGCTCATCCATTAATGTGTGCCCGTTGAAGATTTTGGCAAAGCTGGGTATGAATGCAACGGATTTGGACCCTTCCAGTATGACCATCAAAGCTTATGATGGCAGTTAGCGAGGAGTTGAGGGTACATTTGTAGCAGTGGTCAAGGTTGATCCTATTGAGGACGAAGTTGAGTTTACAGTACTGGACATCCCAGCCACTTTTGCCTTGTTGTTAGGAAGGCCTTGGTTTCACAAACTTGGGGGCGTGCCTTCCACTTTGCATCAGACGATTAAGTTCCCGTATGAGGGAGAGATTGTTACCATCCGAGCTGAGATAGATAATTCTATGGCTGCCTTGGAGATATAACCTTTCACGAGGTTTTAGGTGTCAGCAACTTTTGAGGAATGGGTGGATCCTAGGGTGGCTAGGATCATGAAAAAAATGAAGTTTGAGCCGGGTGAAGGTTCAAAATTGCCAGATTTCAGAAGACAGACTACTCGGAAGGGTTTGGGATACACAACTGATGAAGAAAATCTGAAGGTTAAGAAGAAGGGTCTGAAACTGATGGAATGTTTTTTGAAGGCTTCGGGATACCAAGGGGAGCCTGAACCGATAGAAGTTAATGGGATTGTGGTGCCTGGATTCGAGATCTTCCAGGATTTGTTGGGTGAGAAACCGCTGACTAAAGAAGCTGTGGAAGCAGAGAATTGGGAAGAAGAATTGATGAAGTTGGAGAGCCTGACTTTGGGAGAGGACAAAAAGCCTGAGGAAAACCTGGTTGCGGAGGAAGAAGTGTCTATAGATGATGAAGACATTTACCTTCCTGATTTGTTTGAATGTACTTCCGCATTATCCAATAATAAAGACATTTCTTTTGCTTACTTGCCTGAGTCATTTCCATTTACTCTGCACGAATCAAGTATATTTGATATCAGTTCGGCCAGAACTACTGCATTTAACTACGGTACACTTGAGAACCCCAAGGAAATTCTGATTGCAAGTGAAGTTACTTCCGAAGAGAGGGAGAAATTAGAAGAAGTATTGGGCAGATATGCCAAGGTGTTTGCTTGGTCCTATGAGGACATGCCTGGGTAGACAGAAATATTGCCCAGCACACAATACCAACTTATCCGAATATGAGGCCAGTAAAACAGAAACTCCGACGGATGAGGCCAGAATGGGCTGAGAAAGTCAGAGAGGAAGTTAAGAAACAGATAGATGTGGGGTTCCTGGAAGTAGTAAAGTATCCTGAGTGGTTGGCTAATATAGTGCCAGTGCCAAAGAAAGACGGGAAGGTAAGAATGTTTGTGGACAACAGAGATCTCAACAAGGCTTGCCCGAAAGATGATTTTCCTTTACCGCACATAGACGTACTGGTTGGTAGTGTGGCTTTATCTGCTATGTATTCATTTGCAGATGAGTTTTCAGGTTACAATCAGGTTCTTATGGCTGAGGAAGATAAACACAAGACTGCATTTGTTACCGAGTGGGGTACTTATTGTTACAAGGTAATGCCGTTTGGGCTCAAGAATGCGGGAGCTACTTATGAGCGGATGGCCACTACACTATTCCACGACTTGATGCACAAAGAAATTGAAGTGTATGTAGATGACATGATGGTGAAATCAGAGACAAGAGTTGGGCATATTGAAGCACTGGAAAGGTTCATTCAGAGAGTTGACAAATACAACCTGCGGCTAAATCCCAAGAAATGTGTGTTTGGGGTAACATCTGGAAAATTACTGGGACATACAGTGGGAATGGGAGGAATAGAGGTAGACTCTAAAAAGGTCAAAGCAATCACAGAAATGCCAGCACCGAAGACTGAGAAGGAAGTCAGAGCATTCATGGGGAAGATTCAGTATATCAGTCGGTTCATCGCCAAGTTGACATCAGTGTGTGAGCATATCTTCAAACTATTGAGGAAAGATCAACCGGTAAAGTGGAATGAGCAGTGTCAAGCAGCCTTCGACAAGATCCGAGAGTACTTGGTAAAGCCTCCTTTATTGAAACCTCTGAGACCGGGCAGACCTTTGATTTTGTACTTGGCCATAGAATCAGAAGCACTGGGGGCAATGATGGTACAAGCAGATGAGACGGGGGTAGAACATGCAGTCTATTTTCTGATTAAGAAGATGCTCCCATATGAGGCTCGATATCAGGAAGTCGAGAAGATCTGTCTTGCAGTGGTATGGGCTTCCAGAAAATTATGGCATTATTTTTAGTCTTACAAGATCTAGGTAGTGGCAAAGGAGAATCCTCTGAAGTATCTGCATTCAGTGCCTTTGCTAGTGGGGAAATTGGGCAAGTGGTTAGTATTGCTGACAGAGTTCGACATTGAGTATCTCACCTCCAAAGTGATCAAAGGGCGAGCAGTAGTAGAGTTTCTGGCATTGCAACCTGTTTATGGGGATCAGTATAAGTTTGAATTTCCAGATGAAGAGATCCAAGCAATAACAGTTCAGAGATGGAAGGTGTATTTTGACGGAGCAGTAAATTACAAGGGATCCGGAATTGGGATCGTGATAGTGACCCCCGAGGGAGAGACCTTGCCTTTCGCCAAGAGGTTGACATTCAGAGTAACAAACAACATGGCCGAGTATGAAGCATGTGCTTTTGGTTTGACTGCATTAATAGCCTTGAAGGCCGAGAGTGTGGAAGTCTACGGAGATTCTATGTTGGTAGTCCAACAGATACGAGGAGAATGGGAATTGAAAGAAGAACGGTTGAAACCTTACCTTTTCACCTCAAAAAGTTGGCACAGGTTATCCCCAATTGTAAGTTTCAGCACTTACCGAGAGAAGAGAATCAGATGGCAGATACATTGGCTACACTTGCAGCAACTTGGGAAAATCCAGAAAAGTTAGTGATGAGACCGTTGATACTGACAACAGCAAGCAGACCTGTTTATGAGATAGAAAGAGTTCTGGAAGTAGAGGTCGACGACGGTAAACCTTGGTATCATGACATTCAGAGGTATCTGGAACATGAGGAACTCCCGGAAGGGGCAGACAGAAAAGATAGAGTAGCCATTCAGAAGTTAGCTTCCCAGTATGTGATTTTGAAAGGGGAACTGTACAAGAGGCAAGCAAACGGTATTCAACCGAAGTGTTTGAGAAAAGAAGAAGCTCAGCATGTAATGGAAGAAATACACGCGGGGGTATGTGGTCCGCACATGAACGGGTTGAATCTGTCCCGCAAGATAGTGAGACAAGGTCTTTATTGGTCAAACATGGAAACAGACTGCGCGAAGATGGTAAAGCACTGTCATGATTGTCAAGCACACGGTAATTTGAATCACTTGCCGCACACAGAGTTGCACGGGTTGTCAGAGCCGTGGCCTTTCTCAGCATGGGGAATTGATATGATTGGAGAAATTCGACCAAATGCATCGAATGGGCATCGCTTCATAGTAGTGGCAGTAGATTACTTCTCGAAGTGGGTGGAAGCTGAATCATTCCGCAATGTTACAGCAAAACAGATGGCAAATTTTATAGCTCGGAACCTCATTTATCGGTATGGTATGCCGCATCATGTAGTGACAGACAACGAAGTTCAGTTTCAAGGAGAGACGAAGGCAATGTTACAGAAATACGGGATAGGCCACCACAAGTCATCACCGTACAAACTGCAGGCAAATGGGGCAGTTGAGGCAGCCAACAAGACTATAAAGACGATTTTAGCCAAGATGACAGAGAACTGTAGAGATTGGGTCGAGAAACTACCATATGCTTTGTGGGGGTACAGAACATCAGTAAGAACAACAACATGGGCCACACCTTACTCTTTGGTCTATGGAATGGAAGCTGTATTTCCAGTAGAAGTGGAAATACAGTCTATGAGGGTATTAGCAGAGGCAGAATTACCGGAACAGAAGTGGGCCGCACAGAGGTTTGATCAGTTAGCACTATTGGATGAGAAGAGAACGAAGTCTTTGTATCACATGCAGTTGTATCAGAAGAGACTAGCCCGAGCATTCAACAAGAAAGTACGCCCCACCAAAATCAGAAAGGGTGATTTGGTACTTAAGCAATCAAGGCCGTCGACGACAGATCCAAGAGGAAAGTTCAGACCTAACTGGGAAGGACCTTACATAGTGCAGAAGGTAATGGGAAATGGAGCAGTGAAGCTATCAGACTTGGAAGGGAACGAGTTCACTGAGCCGATCAACATAGACAGATTGAAGCAGTACTTTGCCTGAGGGAGAGAAGACCAAGCAGTCACCAAGGAAATTGGCAGAAGACCTAACCCAACGGGATAAGAAAATCATTCATGATTACACGTAACATTGCATTCTTTTCGTGTTTGTTTTTGTTTTGTGTTCACAGGTTCGAAGAAAAGAGAAAGCGGCAGAAATGAGCCAAACAGCATCATCGCAGTTTCAGTTTTGGGGATGAGTCCCAGGGGGCGAGGCCCACATCAATATTTTTTGGGGATAAGTCCCAGGGGGTGAGGCCCATATCAGCTTGGGGGCGAGGCCCATGTCAGTTTGGGGGCGAGGCCCATATCAGCTTGAGGGCGAGGCCCACATCGTCAGTAATTTTGGGATGCGTCCCAGAGTCGAGGTACCCCTGTTGTCAGTTGCAGTTCCGGGATGCGTCCCAGGGTCGATGGCCCACTGCATCATCAGTTGTAGTTCCAGGATGCTTCTCAGGGTCGAGGGCCCACTACATCATTTGTTCTAGGGTGAGACCCTCATTTCCAGCGGTATCGGGATGCGTCCCAGGGTCGAGGTGCCCCCGTTGTCGGTTGCAGTTATTGGGATGCGTCCTAGGATCAAGGTCCACTACAACACCAACTCAGCTCGAGGCAGCAGACAAGCCAGGTAAGTGAAAATGCATTGCATAACTTTGATAGGATTGTTCAAAGTCACACACTGCATAAGTCCCATCAAAGTGGGGGCGATTGTAGGCATTGTATTTTTTGCATGTGAAACCCGATGATGAGTCTCAGTTGGAGGCACTACCTTTTTAGTTAAGGATATTGCGGGAAACGGTCGTCGGAAGGGAATCGGTATTTTGTTAGATCCTTATTCACTTGTTTAGCGTCAAGCTCACTTGTTGGACCTCCGTTTAGAACATCTTTGGCCCAAAAAACCCGCAAACCTTTTAACCTTGGCCCAAAACCCTTACCACCTACCTAAGCCCACTCACCAAACCAACACAACACCTAGCCCACCAAGAGAGGCCCACACGCCCATAGCCCCTAAAATACACACAAATTAAATCAAATATTAATTAAATTAAATATTAACTAAATAAAATATTAATTAATTGATATACCAAATTAATTAAGACATAAAATATAGTCATACCTAATTAAGATAAATCACATATTGTAACTTCCTAATCCAAAATATTATATACTAAATTAAAGAAATATTATGCCTAATTAAAATCAATCCTAACCAATTAAAATATTGTATTCCTAAACCAAGCAAATCAAATATTCAACCTTCCTAATTCACCAAAATTTGTCCCCCCAATCAATCAAATCCTTTCCTTATCCAACACCCAATCAAATCCTCTCTTTAATGCCAAAATCCCTTCCTTGTGAGACAAGGAGAAGCCCTAGCCCTTCTCTATATAAACAACCCTAACCAAGACATGCGGTCCCTTAACAATAAAGAACTCACACGCAAATCACAGTAAGAAATCCTTGACATTACACGCAAAACATAAGAAAAATAGCAAACAATTCTCTTCATCCCCACCCTCACATTACCGAAAATAACAAGCCTTCAAACACTCCCTCACATTACCGAAAGACACAGCCTGATATAACCCTTATATTACCGAAATTTACATCAAAAATAGCAGCTACATCACCGAAATTTAGCCATCCAAACAGCCCTAAAACACCCCAAACCAGTAGTAAAAAACCGCACTGCAGTGAACACAAAAAAACTGCACTCTAAGCCTCCTTAAACAACCGAAAAACAACAGCCCTTGGACCTCTAAAAAATGCAAAAACAGGAGCTTTGAAGACCTGAAACAGTAAGCAGAAAATACAGAGAAAATAGCAGCAAAACGGAGGTCAAGTAGCAAGCAAAACAGTAAAATAGTGAGCTAAGACGCTAAACCAGTGAACCAGAGAAGTTGAGGAGCTTTAACCCTTCCGATCTCTGTGAAACGTAAGTCCGAAAGTCGGCAAAAAAAGGTTAGACCTGAGGGTATTCTTCACACTTGTTTTCAGTTTTATCTTTATTATTTACTGAGTTTTGTTCGCATGATTACTCTATAAAAATGTATGTTGTGGCCCTTGAATAAAATGAAAAATGTGTCGCCTCTCGTGGTATATAGGATGGAAACCCGGACATAAATTTCATAGCCGATTCCGAATGAACGGTAGTATGATCTGTACTCGGGATACAACTCCACGTACCACTTGAGTAAACGACGCATATTTTGTTTTATGTTGTTTTGATTTGTTTGTCATTCGTTACTTGATTTCCGCATGTTATTTGTTTATGTAATGATGTGATCGAGCGCATGGGCTTAGTAAGTTGGATTAAAGGTCCCCTATTTTGAGGGGTTAAAATCCTTTACCACGATGCTTTACCGCGCCGGTTGATGTATATTCGGTTGAATGTAAGATATTTTCAATCGAGTATACGAAGTCCGATATTATTTATGTTATTTTTTATATGCATGATGTGATCGAGCGCATGGGCTTAGTAAGTTGGATTAAAGGTCCCCTATTTTGAGGGGTTAAAACCTTTGTTTTCACCTGAGGATATTCTTCACACTTGTGATCGAGCGCATGGGCTCGTGAGTCTAGCCAAGATCAATCCATTCAGAATACCGGATGAGAGCACATCTCGCACTTATCGTTTCTAAGGTTCCTCCCTACAACAAACAATATCATCACCAGACATATGCTTAACCATCAAAGACTTCTTTTTTTTTTCTATTCACTCACTCCACGTAAATCTTCCTTTGAACTAATGAAAATTTGGGCTTCGCCCCCTGGGATCCATTCCCGAAACTAACCCCGATATAGGTCTCAACCCCGGGTTTCCTTCCTGAAACTAACACTGGTGTAGGTCGCAACCCTGGGATTCCTTCCTGTAACTGATACTGATATGGGTCTCGACCCTGGGATTCTTTCCCGAAACTAACACCATCATGGGCCTCAACCCTGAATCTGATACTGTGCTTTCACTATTTCTGATTGGCTTGTTTTTGTCACTTTCTCCTTTCCTTTTTCAAAACCTGTGAATACAAAACAAAACAAACACAAGAAGGAATGCAAAATATGTTACGTGTATGGATGCATGCATGAGTTTTCCCATCCCGTCGGGTTAGGTCTTCTACCAACTCTCTTGGTGACTGCTCAGTCTTCTCATCCTCAGGTAAAGTACTGCTTCAATCTATCCACATTGATCGGCTCGGTGAACTCATTCCGTTCCAAGTCTGACAGTCTCACTGCTCCATTTCCCATTATTTTCTGGATGATGTAGGGTCCCTCCTAGTTTGGTCTGAACTTTCCTCTCAGGTCTGTTGTCAACGGCTTTGATTGCTTAAGCACCAAATCACCCTTTCTGATCTTGGTAGGACGCACCTTTTTATTGAATGCTCGAGCCAACCTCTTTTGGTATATCTGCATGTGATGCAATGACTTCATCCTCTTCTCATCCATCAATGATAACTGTTCAAACCTCTGCGAGGCTCGCTCTTGTTCAGGTAGCTCTGCTTCTGCTAATACCCGTATGGACTATATCTCAACTTCCACCGGCAGTACAGCTTTCATTCCGTATACCAAAGAATAAGGCGTAGGATTGGAAGTAATGGCGCAATTTCCTGGACGCCCACACCACTGCCAAACAGATCTTCTCTACTTCCTGGTAACGGGCTTCGTACATAAGCATCTTCTTACTGAGATAGTAGACTGCATGCTCTATCCTCGCCTCATCTGCTTGTACCATCATCGCCCCCAGGGCTTCAGGTTCAATATGTTGGACAATTATGACCCATAGCGTCACTATTTGTACAGATCATGGTGTTGTTGTACAAATTAACTATATGACAAGGAAATTGCACTCTTATCATTTGTGATTAGATCACCTAGATGTATAAATGATAGGAGGTCCTTATGATTAGTTCCTGGATTGAGATGATATGAGACAGTATCAGTCCTCGAAGGATTAATCATGAAATATCCCTAGTCAGAGTATTATCGAGATTGGACATCGATAATGCGTAAAAGACTAGTATTACACTTGTGCGTGTTATGAGGGCACAATAGCATAGTTCTCATATATTTGGGTATTGGATACTCATGCAAGTGTAATAGGAGGTTGTGTTTTACCGATGGTACGGAAAACAGCTTCGCTCTGGATAGACCCCTCGGAATTCCATTGGTAGTATGACTATGTGTCTATGGAAGTCCGAAATCAGGGTAGGTGTATTTGGTCTTAACTTGAGACTTACACCGCTAATACTTGCGACAATCAATATGCTTTGGTTTTGGTCGTCCAGGGCTTTAACCGGTTCTGTGTACACCTCTGCTGGGTATATTGAGAATCATAGTGTATTGGGTGTGATGTCAAGACGGAAGTATCACTCCAGTCACAGTGGAGATGATGTCACGTAGGATACGGATCTAGATATCTTAAGTATTGCAGTCATCGGGATGCTTTGCTAGAAGCCAACCATGTCTTGTAAATCCGTAAGCATGTGGTACGAGGTAAACATTTAATCGGATAGTCCGATAACCGGATTTACTGCCAACATATCCAGAGGTCTCTTGGGTCGCTTCCCAAAGATTCACCGATGACAGTTGACTTAAACTAGAATTAATTTGGGATTAATTTAGAGAGAGAAAATTAACCTGGGATTAATTGAGGCTTTATTTAATCTGGGATTAAATGTGTTCGGAAAAGAGAGAACGCCATTAATTTGGAATTAATCGGTGAAATAAATTTAATAGTTAAATTTGAATTTTCTATTTAAATTATTAGTATGGGCTAAAATTAATATATCGCATATATTAATATGAATTGGATTTCATTACGAAATTAAAGTTGGACTTTAATACGAGCGAACAGATTAATTTAGAATTAATTCGTAAATAGCATTCGTAATATATTTACGAGGCGTCGTCATTTAATTAAATTAGATTTAATTATTTAGCGACGGAAATTCATTTAATTGGATTAAACGAATCCGAACCGCAGCAAACATTCGTAGAATCCATTTGAATTTTGAATTAAAATATGGGGCCCACTTCACATGTGGTAGTTGGGAGGGTAGTTGGCATTTATGCCAAGCCACCAACTTTCCAACTACCTTTGGAATGGTTTTGGCGAAACCATTTACCCAACCACCTTGTTTAGGTAAAAGGGTAAATTGTTTTTACCAAAAGGCATCTCTCTCTCTCATTACACAACACTTGACACAAATCAAACCCTAGTTCATCCTTGCTTGGGCGTGAACCTCTAGTCTCACTCTCTTTGATTTTGTGGCAAAATCAACAAAGCTAGCACTTCAAGAAGTCTTCTAAGGTGATAGGGAAACCAACTCAAAGCTTGGAATCAACACAAAGGTTGGATCTTGGAGATCTTCATTCAAACAACTCAAAGCTTGGAATCAACACAAAGGTTGGATCTTGGAGATCTTCATTCACAACTCAAAGCTTGGAATCAACACAGAGGTTGGATCTTGGAGATCTTCATTCAAAATTTTAAAAGCTCAAATCCATTCAATGTAAGTAATTCCGCAACTTATAATGAATTTATGAACACCTTTTCTTGCTTATTAGATCCTTGGCATGTTCTAGGAACACTAACAATGGTATCAAGAGCCAATTTTAAGCATGAAAATTTTAGGGTTCATGAGACTAAAATTTGGGGCTTTTGTGTTTTGAATATGATTTCTTCAAATTGATACTTTGAGCATGCTTAGATTATGTATCAAAATCTACAAAAAAAACATAGCTTGGCCGAATACCCTACTGCAGTGGACTGCACTTTGAATATTTTTTTAACAACATTGGATATGTTTAAATGCATGATTAAATATTGATTGTTGGTTTGATTGGATTGGAATTAAAGTCAATAATGTTTATGTTAAATTCAAAGAGCATGTTGAGCATGAAAATGATATGTTTTGCTTCAATTTGTGTTGAGCATAAATTGATGGATTAAACATGATTAATTAAGTTAATTGGTATTTTGGAAATATTGAGTTTAATTAATTAATCATGGCTAATACACTTTAATTAAAATAATTTTGATATTTGGAATATTATAATTATGTTAATAAGCCTTTAAATTATGAATTGGGCTAAAAGTGTGTATTTGGGCTTAATGGGCTTGGTTTGACCAAGTTTGGTTTTGGACTTTTGGATTGGATCCAATTGGGCCTAAAACCAATTCCATAAAGTCCAAATACATCACTTGGCCCTTTAAATAATTTAATTGGGCCTAATGGGCCTAAATTGATTAGTTGGCAATAGGGTGATTCCTATTGGGCCTTGGCATTTTGGATTTGATCCATTATGGCCAAAGCCCATGCCTTAAGAATTAATTAAAAGCCCATTGGACTTTAATTAAAATGACATTGGATGTTATTGGGCCTTTGAGACCCATTAAGATTGGATTTGGAATCCAAGTCTTTAAGGCAAATAAATAAGTGTAAATTTTTAATTTGGAATTAAATTTGGAATTAGTATTGAATACAAATAAATTGGATTTAAATTTGTAGTTCAATATAATTCAAGAATACTTACTTTGAGTATTTATTCTTAAACGTGTTTGACTTACGCAAATCAAATCGTTGTTTGAACATTGGATGGTCATTAATTCAAAGATTAATTAATTGGATTAGATTGATTGAATAACATGATTTGTATGAATACATGAATGTATTGCATGAATAATGTATATCAGATGGATATTAGAAGGGCGATGGTAATTTTGGAAATTGTAATAAATTTAGAATTTATTAAATTGGACCTGCGTGTCCAGCCTTTTATCTCCTTATTCTTTGTATTTCTCTTCTCACCAATTCCCCTCAATGTAAATGAGGTTTCTTTATTGTATTATGTAATTGGGTAGAAGTTAGAATAGTTATAGCCGGGGAGAGGAAATGGAGTGATTTGTTCTAGGAACAATTTGTGACATATCCATCCGCATATCATTATTAATTTATTTATCGCGCGTTATTATGCTTTTAGAATGCATGTTTAAGGGTGTATGATGATGAGACCTTAAAAAAAAAAAATTCATTGTTTGCCAATTACGCGAAAAACCCTCACTACATATTAAGCGTTTTTCCTTCCGTTGAGTGATTCATACTCAAGATCCAAAGTTGGCATTGGTTTGTTGGCCAAAGTCAAGACCTTTGTCAATTGCGGATGTTTTTGAATCATGAGAGTTTTGTTCCATATCGGTGTCTTGTCCAAGTCGTGATTTGTTGGCCAAAGTTAAGATCACTTCTTGTCCATCGACATTGATTACGAAGCTTTCCATGTCAACGGGTCCCGCTTAACTGGAATCATTAAGCTTGTTGTGCCAAAGCCAAGGCTTAGTTGATTCAGAGGAAAAAGGTTAGGAAAATATATTGGATATATTGGCATATATATTGTATATATGTTTCAGACTTGGATGTCCACCTACTGGATCTAGGAATTGGATGAGATCCAATTGATCTTAGAGATCTACCTAGTTAAGTATCATACAATTTGTTGGCCAAAGTCAAGATTGTGTGTTATTTAATGGGATCCTAGCCCACTAGGAAACAAGGTTTCCCGAGTACTCAACAGAGGGTTAGAGGCTCATCGAAAAATAGTAGGAGGTAAGTATTAGATTTGCAATTTCGTTTAGATATTTTCCATACGCGCTCATTTCAATATTTCGTCAATAAATTAATATATTAGTTGGACTAATATTTAATTTTTGTTTTAATTAAACAGTTGGACTGTATTCAAACTACTTCATTTATAGTTGATTATATAATTGGATTATAGTAATCAATATATTTGAATTTTACCCTTCATTTATAGTTGATTATATAATTGGATTATAGTAATCAATATATTTGAATTTTACCGATCATTTATAGTTGATTATATAATTGGATTATAGCAATCAATATATATTTGATTTTAACCAATAAAATTGTAATTAGTTATATAGTTAGACTATAGTAATCATTACATTAGATTGTACCCGAAATCGTTGATTGGATAGTTAGACTATTGGAATCAAGATAAATGAAAGATTAGTGTTTAAAAAACATAATCCTGGGTGAAAATGTGTTTTCAACGACTTTAATTTTCAAATTGGGAATGAAATTTCAGGATGGTCCTGGAAACTAATAAGTTACTTTATTTGATAAAATAACATATTAGGCCTAAGCCCAGAGTTAAGCAAATAGTAGAGCATGATCTTTGGAAGATTCATGTGATGATAACTTTAGTGCTTAATCCATTATACTTGTCAAAATGACTCCTTAATTTCCTAATCAGAACTAAGGATTAGATCCTTAAAGTATGATGAAGAAATTGAAGGATCTTCATAGATCTATTCTTAGATCTTAGAAGTATTAAATTTCAATTAATAACTCTTGGAGAGTTAATGGCTATTCTCAAGGAGATAAAACCAAAGTTTGCAATAAGGCAAGTAGCGCAAGGCGCACCTTACTTCGATATTCTAGAAACCCAAGGCTTGGCCAAAGGCTTCTGGGATATAGAAAAGGGTAAAGGAAAAATCATTACTGTCTTCTAGGAAGACAAAAGACATATCCCAAGATGTCTGCTTAAACTATGGCAAATGGGATCACTAAAGCGTGACTGTAGTATGGAGAAAGCAGACATGAAGGAATTGAAGACGAGCAAGGCTCCGACTTCAAATATGTTTTTCATAAATATGTTCACTACTAGTATTAAAATTGGATTTTAAATACTAAGTGTGATACATAAATATGCATTGATGTGCAGAATCTACTATGAGCAGGATACTGACTTCAATTGAGATTAATCTGTGAATCGGAAACGAGACGAAATTCGTTGTTTTACCATAGATACCTAAGTTTAGGAACTACCCTTCGGGTGTGTACTTAAATTAGGAAACTCTTATAATGTAACTAGTTTGACTAGAAACATTGTCTCTATATCGAGTATAACTCGTTGCGAGTATACCTTTATATTCTAGAACACTAAAGTGTTTTATTTTATAAAGATGATATTGAGATAAACACATTAGATGTGAATAACAGTTTTTATATTTTGAATATAAATAAATCTCAAGCATATAATATGACGAACAAATAGGTCAAACTAATTTGATCAGATAAGACTTATTTGTGGCAGTGTTGTCTGGGACACATTAAACAAGACTCGTATATCCACACTTTTGAAGAGTGGATACTAGGATGGATTTGATTCCATTCAAATGATGTCTACGAATCTAGTTTATTAGGTAAAGTACCTAAAATACCTTTTACTTGGTAAAAATGTAAGTGCCATCGATCTGTTAGCCCTCGTTCATAGTAACGTAAGTGGGCCCATGTCTAGCTAGGCTAAATATGGAAATGAATGTTTCGTGACCTTTACGGATGTGGCATCGCGTTATGGTTATGTGTTTCTTATGAAACACGAATCGAAAACTTTTAGAGTTTCGACACGAATAGACAAACAGATCGGCTAAAGTATTAAAACCATCACGGTTTGACCATGATGAAAATACTTAAGCAGTAAGTTTCTCAAATACTTGAAAGAGTATAGTATTCTTTCAATGAGGACTCCTCCTGGAACATGTCAATTTGACGGTGTGTCCAAATGGAGAAACCAAATTTTGTTAGACATGATAAGGTAAATCATGAGTCGCTCTGAGCTACCATTTTCCTTCAAAAGGATAAGCATTAACAGTGCAATACTTATTTTGAATAAGGTTCCATGAAAATTTGTTAGACATAATTCATATTTAATATGAACAGGAAAGAAACAGGGTTTTCTCACTCCTGAAGATTTGGGAATGTTAGACATATGTTTGGATGATACCAAACTAGAACCCAAATCAGATAAGTGCCTAAATTGTAGGTTATCCTAGGGAAACAAAAGTACAGTACGTATACATCTCACATGAGAACAATGTAATTGTTGCTCGCCATGCGTTTTTCCTAAGAGGAATACCTATATACAGTGGTAAGTGGGAGGATAGTAAAACTCGATGAAAATCGGAGTAATACTGTTCAAGGCACCTAGTCCTTAATGGAACACAAACAGTTCATCAAGGATGAAACTGTACCACAATCTTCGAATACACAAGAACCGCGTTAGTCGGAGAAAGTCAGAAAACAACTTGGGAGGTATGGGTTTCTGATCTCACCTCATAAAGATGTCAATCTTATTGAGGAAGACAAACTGACTACATATGAGGAAGTGATACAAGGTATCGACTCCCCATTATGGAAAAGTGCCATGAAGTCTGAAATATATTCCATGTATACCAACTATGTTTAGAGACTAGTTGATGTACTAGAAGGCATTGTGCCTATTGGTACTATATAAGTCTTCAAGGAAGACATACATGGATGGCAACATACCAACGTACTACGCTAGGCTTGTAGCGAAAAGGTATCGTTATCAACATTGTGTCGATAACAACGAAACCTTTTACCTGTTGCCATGGATAAATCCATTTGGATAATGCTTGCTGATGCTGCATGTTTCATTTATGAAATATGGCAGCTGAACGAAAAATCGCTTTCCTGAAAAGGAAACCTTTTGGAGGATGTTTACCACATCCCGACAATTTTTTCGTACCAAAACTAGCAAACAAGTTTGTAGGTTATTCGATCCATGTTTGGATTGAAGCAAGCATTAGGTTCTTGGAATTATCGTTTTGATGTAATCATAATGGTTTTTGATTTTATTCAAAACGAGAAATGATTCTTGTGTATATAAGGAGGTTAGTGGGAGCGCACTGACAATGATGTCCTAAATAATGATGATATGTCATTTCTTGGAAATGATATTCCTATATTACAATCGGTGAAAGCTTGCCTTTCATGAAAAATTCTCCGTAGAATTCTTGAGAGAAACAACCTTTATTCTAGGAATAAAGATCTATTGGAATAGATTTAAAGTTGTTAACACTCTGCGGAACTCGTACAATAAAAAACGTACATGACCTGGTGTCTCATACGCTTTGAACATATGGAGTCACAAACAGGCCAATCCAAGTGATAATCACTGGATTGATGTTAAGAACATCCGTTAGTATCTTAGAGAACTAAGGATGTTATCTTAAAGTATGGAGAAGGAGAACTTGAAGTGACTGGGATCACTGTTGTAAGTTTCCTAACCGATAAAAACGGCTATAAGTCGTAACAACGGTACTATACAGTTTGAATAACGGAACAGTGAGCTGGAAATCATCCAAGCAAGATACTGTTACCAAATAAACAACAAATGCGGGTTATTGCTGCGGCTGAGGCAGCAATAGAAGCCATTTGGGTCGATGATAAATCTAATTAGATTAGATATAGTTCTGAAAGCAGCTGAGCTAGGCGTCAGCACAGGCTAAAGAATTAATAGTCTCATCAATGATCCAGATATATACTTCGACTATTCATCTGATTCGTTCGGATCATACATCGTGGTGATGTGATGATCGAATAAATCGCATCAGACGATAATCATGCAAATCCGCTGACGAAAGCCTTTCCTCAGCAGTTTGAACGAACCGTACATAGTTCGGGTGTATAACACTCGAGTGACTAGCTATAGGCCAAGTGGGAGATTGTTGGAAAATTATGACCCATAGCATCACTATTTGTACAGATCATGGTGTTGTTGTACAAATTAACTATGTGACAAGGAGATTGAACTCTTATCATTTGAGATTAGATCACCTAGATGTATAAATGATAGGAGGTCCTTATGATTAGTTCCTGGATTGAGATGATATGAGACAGTATCAGTCCTCGAAGGATTAATCATGAAATATCCCTAGTCAGAGTATTATCGAGATTGGACATCGATAATGCGTAAAAGACTAGTATTACACTTGTGCGCGTTGTGAGGGAACAATAGCATAGTTCTCATATATTTGGATATTGGATACTCATGCAAGTGTAATAGGAGGTTGTGTTTTACCGATGGTACGGAAAACAGCTTCGCGCTGGATAAACCTCTCGGAATTCGATTGGTAGTATGACTATGTGTCTATGGAAGTCTGAAATCAGGGTAGGTGTATTTGGTCTTAACCTGAGACTTGCACCGCTAATACTTGCGACAATCAATATACTTTGGTTTTGGTCGTCCAGGGCTTTATCCGGTTCTGTGTACGCCTCTGTTGGGTATATTGAGAATCATAGTGTATTGGGTGTGATGTCAAGACGGAAGTATCACTCCAGTCATAGTGGAGATGATGTCACGTAGGATACGGAACTAGTACTCTTAAGTATTGCAGTCATCGGGATGATATGACTAGGTCATGTTCATCCGATTATAGAGACTAGTTACCAGACATCCGACATGTGCTTCGTACGGGGCAGACACAATCCAGCCCCAGGCCTAGCACGTGACATCCGATACTGGATCGCAATACAGAATACTACGTATACTACGCCTGACATAGATTGTATATTCCAGTAAGAATATTTCTGGAGAATTGGGTAGGCACGGTGCTTTGCTAGAAGCCAACCATGTCTTGTAAATCCGTAAGCATGTGGTACGAGGTAAACATTTAATCGGATAGTCCGATAACCGGATTTACTGCCAACATATCCAGAGGTCTCTTGGGTCGCTTCCCAAAGATTCACTGATGACAGTTGACTTAAACTAGAATTAATTTGGGATTAATTTAGAGAGAGAAAATTAATCTGGGATTAATTGAGGCTTTATTTAATCTGGAATTAAATGTGTTCGGAAGAGAGAGAACGCCATTAATTTGGAATTAATCGGTGAAATAAATTTAATAGTTAAATTTGATTTTTCTATTTAAATTATTAGTATGGGCTAAAATTAATATATCGGATATATTAATATGAATTGGATTTCATTACGAACAGATTAATTTAGAATTAATTCGTAAACGGCATTCGTAATATATTTACGAGGCGTCGTCATTTAATTAAATTAGATTTAATTATTTAGCGACATAAATTCATTTAATTGGATTAAACGAATCCGAACCACGGCAAACATTCGTAGAATCCATTTGAATTTTGAATTCAAATGTGGGGCCCACTTCACATGTGGTAGTTGGGAGGGTAGTTGGCATTTATGCCAAGCCACCAACTTTCCAACTACCTTTGGAATGGTTTTGGTGAAACCATTTACCCAACCACCTTGTTTAGGTAAAAAGGTAAATTGCTTTTACCAAAATTCATCTCTCTCTCTCATTACACAACACTTGACACAAATCAAACCCTAGTTCATCTTTGCTTGGGAGTGAACCTCTAGTCTCACTCTCTTTGATTTTGTGGCAAAATCAACAAAGCTAACACTTCAAGAAGTCTTCTAAGGTGATAGGGAAACCAACTCAAAGCTTGGAATCAACACAAAGGTTGGATCTTGGAGATCTTCATTCAAACAACTCAAAGCTTGGAATCAACACAAAGGTTGGATCTTGGAGATCTTCATTCACAACTCAAAGCTTGGAATCAACACAAAGGTTGGATCTTGGAGATCTTCATTCAAAATTTTAAAAGCTCAAATCCATTCAATGTAAGTAATTCCGCAACTTATAAAGAATTTATGAACACCTTTTCTTGCTTATTAGATCCTTGGCATGTTCTAGGAACACTAACAGAATAGCCAAATACAGTACCAAGGGCTTGCCTGGTCTCGGAGGTCTCAAAACAGGAGGCTTCACTAAATATTCTTTGATCTTGTCGAAGGCTTCCTGACACTGCTCATTCCATTTCACTGGCTGGTCCTTCCCTCAGCAACTTGAAAATAGGTTCACATATCGATGTCAACTTGGCAATGAAACGACTGATGTACTGGATTTTCCCAAGGAATGCTCTGACTTCTTTCTCTGTCTTCGATGCCGGCATCTCAGTAATTGCCTTGATCTTCTCAGGGTCTACTTGTATTCCTCCCATTCCCACTGTATGGCCTAACAACTTTCCTGACGTTACCCCAAATACTCACTTCTTGGGGTTTAATCGCAAGTTGTATCTGTCGACTCGCTGAAGGAACTTCTCCAGTGCTTCTATATGTCCACCTCTGGTCTCTGACTTTACCATCATGTCATCCACATATACCTCGATCTCTTTATGCATCAAGTCATGGAATAATGTGGTAGCCATTCGCTGGTAAGTGGCTCCTACATTCTTAAGCCCAAATGACATCACCTTGTAGCAATATATACCTCATTTTGTGACAAAGGCAATATTATACTTGTCTTTTTCAGCCATAAGAACCTGGTTATATCCTGAGAATCCATCCACAAATAAGTACATGGCAGATAAAGCCGCACTGTCAACTAGTACATCTATATGGGGTAAAGGTAAATCATCCTTTGGGCAAACCTTGTTGAGATCTCTGTAATCCACGCACATTCTGACTTTCCCGTCTTTTTTCGGTACTGGTACAATGTTAGCCAACCACTCGGGGTAATTCACCACTTCAAGAAATCACACATCTATCTGCTTCTTGACTTCTTCTCTGACTTTCTCGGCCCACTCAGGTCTTATTCTTCGGAGTTTCTGCTTTACCGGCTTCATGTTTGGATAAGTCGGTATTGTGTGCTGGGTGGTACTTCTGTCTACCCCAAGCATGTCTTCATAGGACCAAGCAAATACTGTGGCATATTTGACTAACATCTCTTCTAATTTCTTCCGCTCTTCAGTGGTAACTTCACTCACAATTAAAATCTCCTTGGGATTTTCAGGCGTACCAAGGTTGAATGTGTTTGTTTTGATTGAGTTGATGTCAAATATACTCAAGTCATGCAAATTGAGAGACTCAGACAAGTAAGAGAAAAGAACATCTTTATTGCTAGCAGATGCAGGAATACATTCAAATATATCAGAAAGATAAACATCTTCATCCTCTATAGATACTTCATCTCCCGCAGCTGGGTCTTTCTCAGTTTCCACATTCTCCTCAAGGGTCAGGCTCTCTAGTGTCATCAGCTCTTCCTCCCATTTATCTTCTTCCTTCGTAACTTCTTCTGTCAGTGGCTTCTCACCCAGCATATCCTGAAAGATTTCAAATCCGGGCACCACGATCCTGTTGACCTCTACCGGTTCAGGCTCTCCCTGATACCCTGAAGCCTTTACAAAGCATTCTATCATCTTCAACCCTTTCTTCCTAGCCTTTGGCTTTTCCTCGTCAGAATTGTATCCTCAACCCCTCCGGGTAGTCTTCCCCTTAAAGTTTGGCAATGTTGAACCTTTACCCGGCTCAAACTTCATCTTCTCCATGATCCTAGCCACCTTAGGATCCACCCACTCCTCAAAAGTTACTGACACTTGGAACCTTGTAAAAGGTTATATTTCCAAAGCGGCCACATCATTGTCTATCTCAGTTCGGATGGTGACAATCTCTCCTTCATACGGGAATTCGATAACTTGATGTAGAGTGGAGGGCACGCCCCCAAGCTTGTGAAACCACGGCCTTCCCAATAACAGAGCAAAAATGGTCGGGATATCCAGTACTGTAAACTCAACCTCATCCTCAATTGGGCCCACTTTGACCATCGCGGCAAAAGTACCCTCAACTCGCCGCTTGCTATCATCATAAGCCTTGATAGTCATATTGGAGGGACTCAAATATGCCGGCTTCATACCTAGCCTTGCCAAAATCTTCAAAGGGCACACATTAATGGACAAACCATCATCCACCATCACACAAGATGTCTTCTTGCCCTTCACTTCAGCTCTGATGAATAAAGGTCTATTATGGTTCCTTCCCTCAGCGGGGAGTTCCTCCTCAGAAAAGGTTATCATCTGCAGAGCTTCCCTTTGCACTTATCCGACAAATATTGCGGGGTTGGCATCCACTGGCACTACTATCTTGTTCAAGGCTTCAACCATGGCCCACCTGTGCTCCTGTGAGGAACACAACAATTCCCAGATGCTGACCTGGGCCCGGGTCCTCTTCAACTACTGTAGCACTGCATCTCCCTCAGCATTCTCTATATTCTCCGCCACTTCCCTGCCTTCTGTCAATACTTCCTTACCTTTATCTGCAGTATCACTATAAAAGCGCCCACTACGGGTCATCCTCTTCACTTCTTCCTCATCACTGCTCGAAAAGTCCTCCAAAAAATTCTTCTGCTGCTCCGTTTCATCTTCACTATTGTTATCCCAAATCCCCAGACAAAAGGCTTGGTGGTCAAATGTTTGGAGGACAAGATAATCTGGTAAGCCAGAGTTAATCATGTAGGTAGGCGGGGGGACATAGTGGTAGTTAGGCAGGGGGTTATGGTGTGTGTTTGGCTGATCTTTCTCAGGGTCAGGAATTTTGCGGGAGTCAATTATGTCTTGGATTTCGTGCCTAAGGTGGGCACAACTGTCGGTGTCATGGCCGTGTTATTGGTGGAAGTGACAATAACGGTTCATGTTGAGGTTTGGTGGGGGAGGATTTGGGAGAGGTTTAGGTTCTAAGGGCTTTAGGAGTCCCTACCTTGTCAACTTCTCAAGCACTTTGGACAAGGGCCTACCCATGTTAGAAAAATGTTTGTTCTTAATGGCAGCAACCTCAGCAGAAACAGGTTTGGCACCTGACGGTCCTCCGACAGTCATTCTGTTCATGCCATAAAACTTTCTATTCTCTGTTTCTTCTTCTTCGATGTCCATGACAGTCTGTCTCAGTTGTCGGAAATCTGCAATCATGGAGGTCATCCTCCTCAACTTGCCATAGATTGAGGGCTTAGTGGCCTTGATGATCATCTTGATTTGGTCCTTCTCTGAGGGCCGAGTCTGCATCTTTAAAAGCTGACTTCTCCAGCAATCTATATAGTCTTTGAAGCTCTCCTCCGGCTTCTGCTTGGTGTTTTCCAAATCACGGAGTGACAAGTCAATCTCTAAATCTGTAACATACTGCTTCAGAAAAGCTTCTGCCAGTTCCCTCTAATCTTCCTTAACCTTTCTTTCAAGGCTATGGTATCATACCACGGGTGCCCCCTCAAGCGACATCCCAAACATTTTCTGAACCTGGTGTTGTGATAGGCCCACTGAACTCATTACTGAGACATACTACCGGAGATGGACCCTCGGGTCCCCATTTCCATTGAATTTGGCTATGTCGGGCATCTTAAACTGAGCTGGTAGCTGCTCCTCAAAGGTCATCGCCTCATAGTCCAGTAAGTCTTCATGCTTACCCTTTAGTTTACGAGTAACTGACTCCACTTGATCACGGAGCTTCTGTATCTCAGCCTGAGACCCGTCTATTTTCCCAGCAGCATACACGGCCATATCATCATCAAAGATAGGGATATCATCATTCACCCTGTTCGGAGGATCCTCACGCCTCTCATTCTCAGATCTTCCCCCAGCACGAGGCACAACTATATTAGACACTGCGGCGGCCAAAGCTTGCAGTTGTTCAGTAACCTTGGTGAGATTGGCTTCAATCTGATCCATACGAGACCCCTCGTTAAGTGATTCACTCATATTTGTTGACGGCTTTTTGATGAGTCTTCCTATTCCCTAACCCAACGGGAATCTATGGTGTCTCTTTTCAAACTGCATGTTAGTATGTACATGTGTAATGCATGAAATATACAAGATCATTAAGATTTATACACCAGTTGGCCCATTATCATTTTAAAGCATTTAATCATACTATTGCGCGGTGCAAACTTGTCCCAGTTGAAAAAGCCCAACAAGTTTATACTTTTACGATAACATGGCTAAACAACTTCAAATAATAAGAGGCCTAAACACAAAATGGCCCATCGTCATTTTAGAAGCTTTCGGCTCAATTTCAAAGGACACGAACTTGTCTCAGTTTAAATGGCCCAACAAGTTCATATCTCTTGACAAGAGGTCCAACTGAATCCAAATGACGATGATCCCAAACACAAACATAAAGAAATAATTTCTAATGGTCATACGACTATGGTTCACATGTAGGTTTTATGAGTGTAAACAAAGGCTCTTGCTGACGAAGGATTGCCCACAACTAGGACTCCCCCCTCAAGGGTTCAAACGACCAAGGGAGCACACCTTTTTTATACCTTACGGTACGTGCCAACGAGTTACGGTATGTGACTAACTGTCAAATGGATTTCTTATTGTAGATTCCCCAGAGAGAGGGTGTAGCGAACTCTCTTAAATACCCAAGCCTCTTAGGCTCTTATCGCCTTGGTGACAGGAATAAACAACAAGTCCTCCAGATTAGTCTGTCATAGTAAGCTACGGATAATGATTATCTAGGTGCCTTAACAGCTTTTCCTTATAGAAAGGTAGTGAGTGAAGGAAGACACCAAACCATCACCTAGCCTTAATAATGCCTTTGATTAAACTCCCTAAACAAACAGTAGTCATGGTTAATTAAAACACAAATCACAAACATTACAAGACATTATTTCGGGGCCGATTCTCTATCCCCAGTGGAGTCGCCAGACTGTAAAACACATAAATCGACGACGCTGTTCCGGGCTCGCGGCCCGGTTGGGAGTACGGAGTAGCCCGCGGGGGACTAAACCAGAGAAATAATTTAAGGCTGCACTCACCCCTCGCAAGGGAAGACCTCAAACCGTTGGGTTCGGAATGGTCCCTTACTTATGCCACTTGTAATGAAATAATTTGTGCAATAACTTAACCGAATCTACGCGATATATATATTCAAAAATAACCTATGTCTAATTCGCATTCATAAAAGCAACTCTTATATCTAAGTTTGTATGCATAAAAAATAAGTCGGAATAGCGGTAAACATGCAATCTCATGAATACATTAAATTAATATATGCGGAATAAACACGTGACCAAGGAATGTGGCCGTTCTCAATGTAGGACCTCGCATACCCGGTTGGACGTATTCCACGTCAACCGAGCATGCCGTGTCCGGGACAACAAAATAAAATATAACAAATGGTGCCCTCAGGTCTTACCTTTTAAGTCACTTTTTGGGAGTGCGTTTCACGGTGCCGGAAAGGTTATCGTTTATGCTGTTTTCACTGGTCCGCTATTTCCGCTGTTTTCACTATTTTCACTGATTCGCTATTTTTGCTGTTTTGTTTTATTGTCACCCGTTGTTTCCGCTCACTTTTTTCTCTGTTTTGTTGTTTACGTTGTTTTTGCTGTTTTCATTGGTTCGCTATTTTTACGGTATTTGGGCGGTGTTATGGGGCAGACTTTTCAGTGGTAAATGGACAGATTTTCTGGACAATTTTGCGGTAATAGGGCTGCGGTTTTCTGGACAATTTTCTTACGGGTTTATGGTGCAGTTTTTTTGGAGTTATTTTCGGTAGGTGCTGTGTGCGTGAACAAGGGCAGCTTGTGTGCGTGAATAGGTAGTCTGTGAGGGGTTCACGGTGAATTAGGGGCTGTGTTTCCAGGGGCTTGTAGCGTTGAATCGAGGGCTGTATGCGAGGGGGTTTTAGCGTGAAGGCAGACTAATGTTACGTGAGTAGTGTGTGCAGGGTGATGGCTTGCGTGAGGGCTGATGATGGCAATGGCGTGAGTGGCGTGTGCGTGAGTTGAAGGCTTATGCGTGAGTTGAAGGTTCCTAGTCGATGTGGGATGAAGTTGAGGGGATGATTTGCATGAACAAGGGCTGGCAATGGGAGTGGTTTCTTAGGCGATGTGGGACGTGGATGAAGGTTGATTTGTTGCTATTTTGGGCGTGAGTGGAGGGCTTGTTCCAGGGATATTTTGGCGTGAATAGAGGGCTTGTTTCTGGGGCTGCAGTGGCGTGAATTTGAGGGCTGTTTCTGGGGCTATTTCTGTGGCAATGGAGGGCTGTGATGGGTGATTATGTGCGTGATTTATGGACAATTTGTGTGTTTAAGGCAGTGTGTTGTGGCGTGAACAAGGGTTGCTGACTGGAGGGTCGTTTCCTAATCGATGTAAGACAAAAGTGGTAAGGGTTTATGGCTTGGCTTTGTGCGTGAATGGGTGTTGTTTAAATGTGAGCTTGTTTCCTAGTCAATGTGGGTTAAATGAGAGTGAAATGGGTTGTAGTTTTTTTGGTGATATGCGGTTAGTTTTAGTGCAGATTTCGGTGGTTTCTGGGAAAACTTCAAGGGTTGTTTTGCGTGAATATGGAAGGTAGAATGAAGGGCTGATCTGCGTGTTTCAGGGGGCTGCAGTGAAGGGTCTTGGACGTGAGGTTTAGGGCTGTTTGAAGGGGCTTATTTGCGTGAATAACTAAGGGCTGTTGGAGTATAATGGCGTGAGTGGTGAACTGGTTTTATGAGGCTACTGGCGTGAATGGCAGTGTGTGTTTGAGTGCTGAGTGGGATGTGAGGGAATGTGCGTGAGAGGGATCCGAGAGAAGGTGGCTGATTTGCTAGTTTTATAGAGAATGAGAGGACGTGATGGTTGGTCGTGGGAGAGCTTGTGTCACACATGAATTGGTGGCTTTCATTGTGCATGAATTTGTGGCTTTGTCTTGGGCGTGAATTAGGGAGGCGATTAGTAGCTTTGTTGAATTTGTTGTTCACGTGGGTTAATTTGGTGGAAGATGGGTGTGTGATTTGGTTTTTAGTGTTTTGGAAAGTGGGGCGTGTGGCATGTGCATGTGAGGTGAATGGTTATTAAATTGGTTTGTTGTCTTGTTTGTGGAGTGGCTTTGTAGTGACGTGGGTAAGGGTTTTGTGCATGTGGGTTATTTAATTAATTTGTGTTTTGTGTTTGTGCTTGTTGATGAGCTTCACGTGAGGTGCATGAGTGTGAATGTTTATGTTGTTTGTTATTGTGAGATGGAGGGTTAATGAGAGAGAATGGGCTAAAGTTTGGGCCGGGGATAAATTTTAAAACAGAGGCTTAACGAGCAAACCCGAAGCTAAACGAGCGAACAAAATCCAACGAGACATCAATTCTTGACTCTTCCCTTCCGACGTCCAATTCCCGCGACTTTCGCGACTTAAAAAGTAGTGCCTCCGCACGAGGCTCATCATCGGGACTTACATGCAAAAAATGCAGTGCCTACACTAGGCTAGAGATGAATAAGAATACTTTGTAACCTTTACGGATGAGGCATCACGTTATGGTTATGTGTTTCTTGTGAAACATAAATCGGAAACTTTTGATAAATTCAAAGAGTTTCGACACGAAGTAGACAAACATATCCGCAAGAGTATTAAAACATCACGATTGGACTGTGATGGAAAATACTTAAGCAATAAGTTTCTTGATTACCTGAAAGAGTATAGTATTCTTTCACAGTGGACTCCTCCCGAAACACCTCAATTGAGCGGTATGTCCAAACGGAGAAACCGAATTTTGTTGGACATAATAAGGTTAATTATGAGTCGCACTGAGCTACCATTTCCTTCTAGGGATACGCATTTATCAGTGCAAAACTTATTTTGAATAAGGTTCCATAAAAATCTGTTTGACATACTTCATTTTAGATATGAACAGGAAAGAAACTAGGTTTTCTCATTCCTGAAGATTTGGGAATGCTGGGCATTTGTTTGGATGATACCAAACTAGAACCCAAATCGGATAAAGTGTCTAATTTGTGGGTTATCCTAGGGTAACCAAAGTATAGTACTTATACAACTCACAAGAGAACAATGTAATTATTGCTCTCCATGAGGTTTTCCTAAGAGGAATACCTATATGCAGTGGTAAGTGGGAGGAAAGTAAAACTCGATGAAAATCAGAGTAATACTATTCCAGGCACCGATTCCTTAATGGATCACAAACAGTTCATCAGGGATGAAATTGTACCATAATCTTTGAATACATAAGAACCGCGTAAGTCGGTGAGAGAATGAAAACAACCTAAGAGGTATGGGTTTCTGATCTCACCTCGTAAAGATGTCAATCTTATTGAGGAGCACGAACTGACTACATATGAGGAAGTGATACAAGGTATCGACTCCCTATTATGGCAGAGTGCCATGATGTCAGAAATGGATTCCATGTATACCAACCAAGTTTAGACACTGGTTGATGTACCGGAAGGCATTGTGCCTATTGGTACTATATAAGTCTTCAAGAAAGACATACATGGATGGCAACATACCAACGTACAAAGCTAGGCTTATAGCGAAAATGTATCGTTATCAATATTGTGTCGATTACGACGAAACCTTTTACTCGTTGCCATGGTTAAATCCATTTGTATAATGCTTGCTAATGTTGTATGTTTCATTTATGAAATATGGCAGCTGAACATCGAAATCGCTTTCCTTAAAGGGAAACCTTTTGGAGGATGTTTACAACATCCTGACGGTTTTGTTGTACCAAAACAAGCAAACAAGGTTTGCAAGTTAATTCGATCCATTTATGGATTGAAGCAAGCATTGCATTCTTGGAACTATTGTTTTGATGTAATCATAATGGTATATGATTTAATTCAAAAACAAAAATGATTCTTGTGTATATAAGAAGATTAGTCGGAGCGAACTGACAATGATTGTCTTATATAATGATGACATATCATTTCTTGGAAATGACATTCCCATAATACAATCGGTGAAAGCTTGGCTTTCATGAAAAATCTCCATAGAATACTTCGGAGAGACAACCTTTATTCTAGGAATAAGGATCTACTAGGATAGATCTAAAAGTTGTTGGCACTCTCCGAGAACTCGTACATTAAAAAGATATACGTGACCTGGTGTCTCATACGCTTTGAGCATATGGAGTCACAATCAGGCCAATCCAAGTGATAGTCACTGGATTGATGTTAAGAACATCCTTACGTATCTTAGATGATCTAAGGATGCTTTATTAAGCTATGGAGGAGGAGAAATTGAAGTGGCTGGGTTCACCGTTGCAAGTTTCCTAATCGAAAAAAAAACGGCTATAAGTCGAATAAGGGTACTATATAGTTTGAATAACGGAACAATGAGCTGGAAATCTTCCAAGCAAGATACTGTTGCCGAATAAACAACAAAAACGGAATATTGTTGCAGCTGAGGCAGCAATAGAAGCACTTTGGATCTATATAATCCTAATTGGATTAAGAATAGTTCTGTTAGCAGCTGAGCTAGGCTACAGCACAGGCTAAAGAATTAATAGTCTCATCAACGATCCAAGTATATACTTCAACTATTCATCTGATTCGTTCGGATCATACATCGTGGCGATGTGATGATCGAATAAATCACATCAGATGATAACTTTGTAAATCCGTTGACGAAAGCAGTTTCTCAGCAGAAGTTTGAGCGACCCGTATATAGTTCAAGTGTAGGACACTTAAGTGATTGGCTATAGGCCAAGTGGGAGATTGTTGGACAATTATGACCCATAGCATCACTATTTGTACAGAACATGGTGTTGTTGTACAAATTAACTATGTGACAAAGGAAATTGCTCTTTTGTCATTTGTAATTGGATTACCAAGATACATAAATGATAAAAGTCCATATGATTAGTTCCGGATTAATAAGATATGAGACAATATTAATCCACTAAGGTTTAATCATTAAAATATCCCTAGTCGTAGTATTATCGAGATTGGACATTGATAATGCGGAATAGACTAGTATTTCACTTGTGCGTGTTATGGGAGCATAACGACATAGTTCTCATATATTTGGGTATTGCATACTCATGCAAGTGTAATAGAAGGTTTTGTTTACCGATGGTACGGAAACAGTTTCGCTCTGGATAGACCCCTCGGAATTCCATTGGTAGTATGACTATGTGTCTATGGAAGTCCGAATCAGGGTAGGTGTATTTGGTCTTAACCTGAGACTTACATCGCTAATACTTGTGACAATCAATATACTTTGGTTTTGGTCGTCCAGGGCTTTAACAGGTTCTGTGTACGCCTCTTCTGGGTATATTGAGAATCGTAGTGTATTGGGTGTGATGTCGAGATGAAAGTATCACTCCAGTTATATGGAGATGATGGTCACGTAGGATAAGGAACTGGTACTCTTGTATGCTGCAGCTATCGGGATAATATGACTAGGTCATGTTTATCCGATTATAGAGACTAGTTACCAAAGATCTGATATCTGCTTCGTACGGGGCAGACACAATTCCAGCCCCAGGCCTAGCATGTGACATCTGATACTGGATCGAAATATGCAATACTACGTATACTACGCCTGATACAGATGACATATTCCTTTAAGAATATTTCTCGAGAATTGGGTAGGCACAGTGCTTTGCTAGTAGCCAACCGTGTCTTGTAAATCGGTAAAAACGTAGTACTAGGTACGTACGTATTCGGTTAGTCCGACGACCGGATTTACTGCCAACATATCCAGGGATCTCATGGGTCGCTTCCCGAAGATTCAACGATGACGTATGACTCGCACATAATTAATCTGGGATTAATTATAAGAGAGAGAAAATTAATCTAGGATTAATTGCGGAGATATTTTATCTCGGATAAAATACTATTTAAAGAGAGAGAACGATTAATTTGGAATTAATCGATAAAATAATATATTCGATATATTAAACGAAATTAGATTTCGACGCGGAATTAAAATTAGATTTTAATTCGGGCGAACGAGTTAATTTAGAATTAATTCGCTAGCGATGTGAATAGTAATTTTACTAGGCATAATTATTTAATTAAATTTGATTTAATTACGTCGCAACGGAAAATTTGTTAATTTAAAATTAGCGAACCCGAGCCCGGGATGTGTTGCGGGCCCACTCAGATTTTGAATCAAGAGGGGCCCACAAGTCACATCACGCTTCACATCATTAGTCACTCAAGTGATGGAAGTCTTGTCATTTTTTAGTGATTGACACCTTGTCACTTTTGATTGATGGGAGTTGTTGGAGGCTTTAATGCCTTGTACCAACCTTTTGGAAATTTTGGGAAAATGTTATTTGATTTTGGAAATCAAATACAAAACACACATTATTCATTCCTTCTCTCTCTCTCTAAAAACCATAAGTGCTTCTCTCCCTCTCCATCTCTTGCTTGGCCGAGAGTTGTAACAAGTGATAGGGAAATTTTTGTTGCAAAAATTTTCCAATGCTAGCACATAAAGAGATCATTCAAAGGTGATAGGGAAACCCATCTATGAGCTTGGAATCAACACTCAAAGCTTGGAGCTTGAAGATCAACACAAGAAGCACAACAAGGGCTTGGCTGAAACTTCAAGGAAGAAAATTTTTTATGTTCAACACATCCAAAATCCGATCAAAGTGAGTATTTTCCGCATTCTTACTTTGTGTATTCACATATTTCATTGCTTAATTTGATCTTGGTTTGACCTAGAAAACCCAACATATGGGTCATGATACACCACTACGTGTCACTAATAATCGTTAGAATAAGGGAACCGCATGATGGCATTCATTGGTGGATAGATTATGCGAACTTAATCTATCACGATCAATTATGTCTGAATTGAGAATGAACCTAATGGGTTACACATCATAGGTATTTGACTCTATGATCATATCATGTAAAAGGAAATGATGTAGAACATGATTACTTGTTTGGAAATAATTTTGAGATTTATTAGAATGTTAAATATAGAGATTTGAGGTTAAAATCACATCCAGAGTTTATCAAGCATTTTGGAAAAATAAACCAGTTTACAAATCGACTCACCGTTTTGAGAAAACGATAAGTAGTTTTGGCTAAACTAGTTTAGCTAAAACGTGGTATAATTTAAATTTAAAACGACGAGATGTTCCAACGCTGTTAGGAATTTTCGGAGGGAAATCAAATTTTATTTGATAGTAGGGTTTCTCTATACGTGGAAGGCATCATATATGATTTCCAAATCACGTATGCACTACGCACCTTCCAACCCTTCTAGGATGTTTATGAAAGGTTAGTCTAGGATTTTGTTAACCATATACCTATATAAACATAACTTTGGAGGTGTCTTTCTTAACCCTAATGCTAAGTATGAATTTGACGTAATTATTCTCTTTTCTTCTCATTTGTCTTGCTAGAGTTAGATGTCTTAGGTTTCACATTTCTTTGTAGAGCATCTACACTCTAATCTTTGTCTATACACCTGTGGTAGAATACATAAAGCCTAAAACTATACTTTCATGACAAGCATCCGTCAAGTGTGTAGTATAACACAAAAGTAGACTTATACTTGTGTGGAGACTATTAGAGATCATCAATTTGGTGATTTATTGCTTGAAGATCGAGACATTCAAGTAAGTACTTAGAGAAATCACAAAACTCTTAGTCTATGATTGGTGGTTGTGGAGCAGTATACCATTACTCGTAAATATTTATTCTTGCTATATATTATGTTTATACTTATTTTACATAATTGTAGGAGCGAAGCGGGATTTACCGCTATGCCTATGATGCTCGGCGACCACGAAACTGTTGGTCTCGCAGCCCGTAGAGAGTACGGAGTAACCCGCGGGGGACTAAACCGGAGAATAAAGGAGTCGTCACCAGCGTGAACTAGGAAAGATTTAAGGCCGCACTCACCCCTCGCAAGGGAAGACCTCAAACCGTTGCGTTCGGAATGGTCCCTTACTTATGCCAGTATAGTGGACGGGTTCACACAATGGTATAGCCAAGTCTTAATGCAATTCATGCATAAAAGTGAATAAAAATGTAATAACAAACCCAACCAAAATAATACTCACAATATTGTAGTTCCAAAAGCATATTAAATTAAGAAATACGAAGTGCGATAACAAAAATTATAGTAAACAATCAAAAGCACGAAAAGCTTCAATAAATAAATAGAAAACAAAAAAAGGGGGGTTAATCACGCATATATGAGTATTTCCCGAGTGGCACGTGGAGTTGTATCCCAAGTACAGACTGCACTACCGTCTATTCAGATTCGGCTACGGAATTTACGTCTGGATTTCCATCTGATATACCGCAAGGGATAATAACACACATAATTATCAATGCAATGTAAGCGGACATAAAAATATAACCATGCATTGACAGATAATCATCAACATGAACAAACATAAAAAAAATAAAGGCGATAACGATAAATAGAGAAAAAGATAAATAACAAAATAAAGGAGAAATAATAAACTAATGATAAATAAACAAAAAGATAAATAACAAAATGCCAAAGAAAGAAAAAATGTGACCAAAAATTTGGTCGTCTTTGATGTAGGACTTCGCATACCCGGCTGGACGTATTTCACGTCCAGCCAGGCCTGCGGCGTCCAGAACTATAAAATAAATATGGTAAGGGTGCCCTAAGCTCTTACCTTTTAAGTTGTTTTGTCGAAAGTGCGTTAGGCCATCGCCGGAAGGATCAAAGCTTGGCATTAAGGTTTGGTTTGCTATTTCTGGTTCTCTATTTTTGCTCATTGGTTCACTGTTTGCTGTTTTTGGTTCTTTGTTTGCTGTTTCTGGTTTGCTGTTTGCTATTTTTGGTCGCTGGTTGGTTGTTTTTGGTGATGTTTCTAGTTGTTTTTGGCTGTTGTTTTTGGTTGCTATTTTTGGTTGTTTTTGGCTGTTGTTTTGGTTGTTTTTTGCTGCTATTTCTGGTTGTTTTTTGCTGCCGTTTTGGTAGTTTTTAGCTGCTATTTTTTGGTTTTTTTTGCCTGCTGTTTTTGGTTGTTTTTGATGCTGTTTTTTGTTGTTGTTTTATTTTGGTTTTCTCGATTGTTTCTGGTTTTCTCGGTTTTTGCTGGTTGTTTTGTTTTGTTTTTTTTGGTGATTTGGTATGGTTTTTTCCTTCAAGTTTTTTGTGGTTTTCATATTCTGTTTCAGTTTTTGGTTGCTTTCGGTGATTGACTTCTATTTTTTGGTTGTTTTCGGTGATTGGCCTGAAGAAAAATAAAAGAGACTCCTAGGGTTGCCGCCAAAGAAGGAGAAAAAGAGCCCTAGGGTTGTCGTTCAAGCCCCCCAAAAAGAAGAAAAGATTCTCCTTTTTATAATGATTTGAAGGGATCTCCAAATAGGGAAACAAATCATGGAAATTTGGGGAATATATTCTCAAATTATTTTAGGAATATAATCTAATAAATTTGGTGATGAAGATATCTCAAATCTTGTTAAATTGGTAAGGATGGGATCCCAAAATCTCATTGAATTGGAAAGTGATTTGATGAGAGGATTTGCATGGATTGCATGGGCTTTGGGCATGCATGGTGGGTCATGGCCACGTGGATGGGCTGCGTGGTGGGTCCGAGGCTAAGGTTTGAAGCATAAACTGACTGAGCGAATTCGAGGCTGGCTAGTGAGTCCGACTCTGATGAGGTGCTAATTTTGGAGTTTTTCCTTCCTTCCGGCATTCATTTTTCGCAACTTCCGTAACTTTTTAGGTAGTGCCTCCATACGAGGCTCATCATCGGGCATATACAAAAATGTAGTGTCTACAGTCGCCCCACTTTGATGGGGCTTGTGCAGTGTGTGACAGTGACAACCCTATCAAAGTCATGTATGCATTTTTACTTTCCTGGTTCGTCTGCTGTTGTCGAACTTACCTGTTATTTCGCTGCTTTTGCGAGATGCTTCGATGTCTGGGATTTATTACTGAATTAAGTTGAGCTGATGGCGAGGTGCTTCGAGCTCTGGGATTCATTACTGAACCATACTGGGTTTGATATGCTTCGATCTCTGGGATTTATTCCTGAACTGCGTTGAGTTGATGGCGAGGTTCTTCGACCTCTGGGATTTATTCCCGAACCATGCTGGGTGTGAGATGCTTTGATCTCTGAGATTTATTCCTGAACTGAGTTGATTTGATGGCGAGATGCTTCGACCTCTGGTATTCATTCCTGAACTATGCTGGGTGTGAAATGCTTCGATCACTGGGATTTATTCCCGAACTGAGTTGAGTTGATGGCGAGGTGCTTCGACCCTTGGGATTCATTTCCGAACCAGGCTGGGTGTGAGATGCTTCGATCTTTGGGATTTATTCCCGAACTGAGTTGATTTGATGGCAAGGTGCTTCGACCCCTGGGATTTATTCCCGAACCAGGCTGGGTGTGAGATGCTTCGATCTCTGGGATTTATTCCCGAACTGAGTTGAGTTGATGGCGAGGTGCTTCGACCCCTGGGATTTATTCCCGAACTATGCTGGGTGTGAGATGCTTCGATCTCTGGGATTTATTCCCGAACTGAGTTGAGTTGATGGCGAGGTGCTTCAACCCATGGGATTTATTCCCGAACCATGCTGGGTGTGAGATGTTTCGATCTCTGGGATTTATTCCCGAATTGAGTTGAGTTGATGGCGAAGTGCTTCAACCTTTGGGATTCATTCCCAAACCATGCTGGGTGTGAGATGCTTCGATCTCTGGGATTTATTCTTGAACTGAGTTGAGTTGATGGCGATAAGCTTCGACCCCTGGGATTCATTCCAGAACCATGCTGGGTGTGAGATGCTTCGATCTTTGGGATTTAATCCTGAACTGAGTTGAGTTGATGGCGATGTGCTTCGACCCTTGGGATTTATTCCCGAACCATTCTGGGTGTGAGATGCTTCGATCTCTGAGATTAATTCCCAAACTAATTTAAGTTGATGGCGAGGTGTTTCGACCCCTGGGATTCATTCCCGACCCATGCTGGGTGTGAGATGTTTCGATCTCTGGGATTCATTCCCAAACTGATAGTGAGGTGCTTTGACCCTTGGGTTTCATTCCTGAAACGTGCTGAGTGATGGCGTTTTGGTCCGCCTGCGTGTCTTTTCGATCGAATGGGGAGTTTTTTCCATGATGATTTGGTGCTTCGACCCCTGGGATTCATTCCCAAACTATTGATAATGTGGGCCTCGACCCTGGGAATTCATTCCCAAAATTATTGATAATGTGGGCCTCGACCCTGGGATTCATTCTTGAACTGTTGATAATGTGGGCCTCGACCCTGGTATTCATTCCCAAAACTGTTGATAATGGTGGTGAGACACTTCGACCCCTTATCCGTCCTCATTCTCGAGGCTCTTTAGTCATCCTCATTCCCGAGGTTGTTCTCCATTCCCGGAGTTCTTCGTCCTTATTACTGAAGTTCCTTTCCATTCTTAGAGTTGCTCGTCCTTTCCGCTTTTTCTTTTTCTTCAAAGCCTGTGAACATAAAACCAAAATTGTGTGTATGCGACATGTATGCATGGATGCATTCCTTACTCTGATGTGGTTTCTTTGGTCTTTGGTGCCCTTTGCCTATAAAAAGCTTTGGACGCCCCCTGGGCTGCTTAAAATATTCTTCTACCAATTCTCCTATAGTGATTGCTCAGTTCTCTTTAGTCTCATGGCTCACGATCCCATTTTGTCCCTTATTCGCGGGGTGGTAGACTGGTCATCCCCAGACCAGGCTGAGTTTTATGCTCTTCGCTCCCTGCACCGGGTCAAGGTGGATTACCCATTTTTGAAAGTGGCCTCATCCTTTTGGGATACTGAAAATCATGTCTTCCGATTCCCAGATTTCAAAATATGCCCTCTCACCGAGGAGTTTGCTGCCATTCTCGGCTTGTATTTTTCTCTTACTACCCTTCTCGGATACTGAAAATCATGTATTTCGATTCCCAAAGCTTTCCTTTGATGTCCTGAGGATGCGGACAAGATATTGTCTTGTGCTTCGTCCATTGAGTTAGATGAGTGTAGTCTTATTCTGTATCTTGGCCCAATACCTCTTAATGGGTTGTGATAGTACCATAGGCGACTATCTTTTGCCTAAGCTGTCCTTTCGGATTTTCAACTTAGCAGATTGCTCTATGTTGCCTGGGTTGCCTTTTCAGGTTTTCAGCTCAGCGAGCTAATTTTTTTTTTCAGATCTGTCCTCATTCTTGAGGTTCTTTGCTCATCCTCATTCCTAAGGTTATTCTCCATTCTTGGAGTTGCTCGTCCTCATTCCCGAGGTTCCTCTCCATTCTTGGAGTTCTTTTCAAAGATCTCATGACCTTGGTCCAGCATCTAAGAAACAAAAGATGTGATTTGTAATTACTTGACTCTAATCTTTCCCGGTTAGCTGGGATTTATACAATCTATAAACATCTTGAACATTTGTTTCAATAAAGGCGTTTGCATTACTTCTTATTACATATGTAGGAAATAAACTGCATTGCAAGGGTACCACTGTCGCTAACTGTTCCTCATGGATTTTACAATTAGCCATTTTTCTTACTCACTCATGCTCTTATATTTTGCTTGGGCTGTCCTTTGTGGATTTTCAACCCAACGAGCATTTCTCTCTTTTTTTTATGCAAAATATTGTTTCAGCCTGTCCACATTGATGGGCTTGGTGAAATCATTTCCTTCCAAATCTGACAGTCTCACTGCCCCATTCCCCATCACCTTCTTGACTAGGTAAGGGCCATTTCCCAATTGGGCCTGAACTTTCCCCTTGGGTCCATCATCAGTGGCTTTGACTGCTTGAGCACTAGATCACCTTCTCTGATCTTGGTGGGACGCACCTTCTTGTTGAACGCCCTGACCAAACTTTCCTGGTATAGCTGCATGGGGTACAAGGCCTTTATCCTTTCTTATCCAGTAATGCTAGCTGTTCGAACCTCTTCCAGGCCCATTCCTGTTCAGGCAATCCTGCCTCTGCTAGTACCTGCATTAACTGTATTTCTATTTCCACCGGTAACACTGCCTCCATCCCGTAAACCAAAGCATAGGGTGTGGCTCTCATTGCCCTTCTCACCGAAGTTCTATACCCCCACAGGGCATACGGCAGTTTGTCAGCCTAATCTTTATAACTTTCCATCATCTTAGCTAGTATTTTCTTTATAGTTTTGTTGGCCACCTCCACCGCCCCATTAGCTTGTGGCCTGTAAGGTGATGACTTGTGATGCCCTATCCCATACTTCTGCAACATCGCCTTTGTTTCTCCCTGAAATTGGACTCCATTGTCAGTCACTATATGATGTGGCATTCCATATCGATATACTATATTACGGTCTATGAACTTGGCCATCTGCTTCGCCGTAATATTATGGAATGACTCGGCTTCCACCCATTTTGAAAATAGTCTACCGCCACTACTATGAAGCGGTGTCCATTTGATGCATGTGGCCTGATTTCTCCAATCATGTCAATACCCCATGCTGAGAAAGGCCATGGTTCTGACAGTCCATGCAATTCCATAGGCGACAGATGGTTCAAGTTGCTGTGTGCTTGGCAATCGTGACAGTGCTTTATTAGCTTTGCGCAGTCGGCTTTCATGGTCGACCAGTAAAATCCCTGTCATAATATCTTGCGAGACAAATTCAATCCATTCATGTGTAGTCCACATACTCCAGCGTGCACCTCTTCCATCACCTTCTTCGGTACTGGCACAATATTGGCTAACCACTCGGGGTACTTCACCACCTCTAAGAACCCCACATCTATCTGCTTCTTCACTTCTTCCCTACGGAATGACTCGGCTTCCACCCATTTCGAAAAATAGTCTACCACCACTACTATGAAACAGTGTCTATTTGATGCATGTGGCCTGATTTCGCCAATCATGTCAATACCTCACGTTGAGAAAGGCCATGAATCTGACAGTCCATGCAATTCCATAGGAGACAGATGGTTCAAGTTGGTATCATATGCTGGGCAATACCCCTGTCCACTCCTGGCATGTCTTCATAGGACCGGGCGAATACTTTTGCATATTTTATTAATATTCTCTCTAATTCTTTCCGCTCATCAGAGGTAACCTCACTTGCAATTAAAACTTCCTTTGGGTTTTCACATGTACCAAGATTAAATGCATTTTTCTTTGTTGAATCAATGTCAAGTATGCTCATGTCATGCATGTTATGATGCGGACTAACAGGAAAAGACTCGAACAAGTAAGCAAAATCAACATCTTTATTATTATTAAATGGAGGAGTACAATCAAATAAGTCAGGAAAATAAACGTCATTGTAATTTACAGTCTTGTCTTCTTATGTCTTATCGCTTTCTTCGAGTGTCAGATTCTCCAACTGCAGTAGTTCTTCTTCCTATTTATCTTCCTCTCCATACGGTAACTTAATAACCTGGTGTAAGGTGGATGGCACGCCCCGAAGTTTATGAAACCATGGCCTCACAATAACAGAGAAAATATAGCATTGTGAACTCAACCTCGTCTTCTAGTGGGCCCACTTTGACTACTGTGACGAGAGTACCTTCGACTCCCCGTTTTCTATCGTCACATGCTTTGATAGTCATACTGGAGGGGCTTAAATCTGTTGTCCGCATACATAACTTTGACAGAATCTTGAAAGGGCACACAGTGATAGATGAGCCATCATCCAATATCACACAAGATGTCTTCTTGCCTCTTACTTTCGCTTTTATGAATAGCGGCTTGTTGTGATTCCTCCCCTTCATCCGAAGCTCTCATTCAGAGAATGTTATCATCTGCCTATCCTCTTTCTGTACCGACCCTACGAATATTGTCTGGTTTGCATCTTCAGGTACCATTATCTTGCTCAGAACCTCTACCATGGCATGCCTGTGCTCTTGAGAGGTGCATAATAACTCCCATATGCTCACATGTGCCCGTGTCTTCTTCAATTGACGTAACACAATATCCCCCTTGGTTTTATCCATATTCTTTGTCACCTCTTGGCCTTCTTTTAGCACTTCTTTGCCTTTCTCCATTACATCACTGTAAAAACGTCCACTGCGAGTCATCCCCTTTACCTCATCTTCGTCACTGCTTGATAAATTTTCCCAAAAATCTCTCCCCTGCTCTGTTTCATCTTCACTACTGTTATCCCATATTCCCATGCAAGAAGCTTGGTGGTTGCGAGTTTGGAGGACAAAGCTTTCAGGCAGGCCGGGGTTGATTATATAGTTGGGCGGTGGAATAGAGTGGTAGCTGGGTAGTGGGTTTTTGTGTGTGTTGGGTTGTTCTTTTTCTAGGTCGTATAGCTTATGGGTGTCAATGAGGTCTTGGATCGCATGCCTAAGACGGGTGCAGTTGTCAATTTCATTCCCTTTTTACTGATGGAAGTGACAATATAGCTTTAGGTCAAAGTGGTGTGGCACAAGGTTTGGAAGTGGTTTAGGTTCTAAGGGTTTTAGGAGTCCTTGCCTCTTCAGCTTTTCAAACACCTTTGACAAAGGTCTACCAAAATTGGAGAATCGCTTGTTTCTGATAGTGACGACCTCAGCATGAGCGAGCTTAGTCCCTGAAGGCCCCTCAATGGACTTTCTATTATGGCTGTAAAACTTTCTGTTATTTGCTTCCTCTTCCTCGATATCCATGACAGTTTCTCTTAACTGTCGAAAATCGCTAATCATGGAGGTCATCCTTCTCAGCTTGTTATAAATAGAGGGCTTGGTGCCCTTAATGATCATCTTAATCAGGTTCTTCTCCGAGGGCCATGTCTGTATTTTCAAGAGTTGGCTTCTCTAGTGATCCATATAATCTTTGAAGGTCTCTTCCAGCCTCTGTTTGGTGTTTTCTAGGTCACGGAGCGACAAGTCTACCTCCATGTCCATGACATATTGGTTCAGAAAGGCCTCGGTTAATGCCATCCAGTCATCACTTACCTTTTCTCCAGGCCATGATACCATACTACGGGCGCCCATCCCGAACATCTTCTGCACCTGACACTTCGACAAACCCACTGAACTCATCACTGAAACACATTGTCAGAGATGGACCCTATGATTTCTGTTTCCGTTGAACTTGGCAATGTCAGGCATCTTAAACTGGGGAGGCAGCTGTTCTTTGAAATTCATCGCATCATAGTCTAATAGATCTTCATGTTTTCCCTTCATCTTGCGGGTAACTGACTATACTTGTTCTCTGAGTTTCTGTAACTCTGTCTGAGGCATGGCTATCCTTCCTGTGGCATACTCAGCCATGTCATCATCAAAAATAAGGATTTCTTCGTTCACCCTATTCGGGGGCTCCTCACGCCTTCCATCCCCGTTGTTTTCTATTCCCACTGTGCGGGGTACTGTCAGACTGGCCATAGCGTTGGACAAAGCTTGTAGTTGCTCGGTAATTTTGGTGATTTTGGACTCCAATTGATCCACGCGGGAATCTTCACTGCCTGACGCATCCATGTTTGCTAACCTCTTCTTGACACGTCTTCCTTCTTCTCTAACCCAACGGATATCTATGATGGCTTTTAAGACAAGGGGTCAACATGATGCATGTATGCATGCGATGCATGAGATGTATGAGATGTATGAGATGCATGTGGTTATCAAAATAGCATATACCCTTCCGACCTTATTCCTCCCACACTCGTTGTAAGTCCATTTCTGCCGTAGGTATGGCTCATTTTATGCACCAATGTGGGGTACAAAAAATCGTTCTCACTTACGTTACAGGGGTGAACCTTGGCTACCTCAGTCCATCTTCGTCAGTAAAAGACAAAGACCGCCCATTTACAAAATAGACTAAGCCTATTATGGGGATCGTGCCATTATCTAGAAATGATGAATTGGGCCCTCGGTAATCACGGTTATGGCGGAGACGGACTTGGAGATATCCAAAAGTATAAAAATATGCCATAACAAGACGTATCCTTCGTGGATTAAAGCCATTGCGAACATCAAAATCATGTATCTGGCATATTCGGATCATGTTTGGACCTTCTAAGCCCATCAAGGTTTTCATACAAGTTGGCCAGTTATCATTTTAAAGCGTTCAATCAGATTATCGCGAGGTGTAAGCTTGTCCCAGTTAAAAAAGGCCCAACAGGTTGACACTTTTGCGATAAGGTGGCTAAATAACTTCAAATGATAGGGGGTCTAAACATAAGGTGGTCCATCGTCACTTTGAACACTTTTGGCCCAATCATCATAAGATACAAATTCGTCCAAGTTTAAGTGGCCCAACAAGTTCGTATCTATGAGGAGAAGCCCAAATGGATCCAAGTGATAATGGGCCCAAACACAAGCATGGGGGTAGCTTCTGTAGGACACATAACTATGGTTCGTATGTGGGCTTACAAGGGTATGGACAAGGCTCTCATTAGAAAAGGGTTGCACACAACTAGGTCTCCCCTCTCAAGGGTTCAAGCGACCGAATGAGCACTCCTTTTTTATACCCTAGGGTATGTGCCAACAAGTGATGGTTATCATCACATAACGATCTGCCGCCTTGAGTGAAAGTGACTTCACGATACATGACGCCATCGGGGTAAGAAGAGTATGCAAAATATATGAGACTTGGTTAACCAAAGCCAATGCCACGAACACTACAAGACATTGTTTCGGGGCCGATTCTCTATCCCTAGTGGAGTCTCCATCTGTAGGAGCGAAGCGGGGTTTACCGCAATGCCTATGATGCTCGGCGACCACGACACTGTTGGGCTCGCAGCCCATAGAGATTACGGAGTAGCACACAGGGGACTAAACCGGAGAATAAAGGAGTCGCCACCTAGCGTGAACTGGGAAAGATTTAAGGTCTCACTCACCCCTCGCAAGGGAAGACCTCAAACCGTTGGGTTCAGAATGGTCCCTTACTTATGCCAGTATAATGGATGGGTTCACACAATGGTATAGTCAAGTCTTAATGCAATTCATGCATAAAGGCGAATAAAAATGTAATAACATACCCAACCAAAATAATAATCACAATAATGTAGTTCCAAAAGCATATTAAATTAAGAAATACAAAGTGCGATAACGAAAATTATAATAAACAATCAAAAGCACGAAAAGCGTCAATAAATAAATAGCAAATAAAAAATGGGGGGTTGGTTAATCACACATATATGAGTATTTCCCGAGTGGCACGTGGAGTTGTATCCCAAGTACAGACCGCACTACCGTCCATTGGGATTTGGCTACGGAATTTACGTCTGGGTTTCCATCCAATATACCGCAAGGGATAATAACACACATAATCATCAATGCAATGTAAGCGGACATAAAAATATAACCATGCATAGACGGATAATCATTAACATGAAAAAACATAAACAAAATAAAGGCGATAACAATAAATAGAGAAAAAGATAAATAACAAAATAAAGGCGAAATAATAAACTAACGATAAATAGACAAAAATATAAATAACAAAATGCTAAAGAAAGAAAAAATGTGACCAGAAATTTGGCCGTCTTTGATGTAGGACTTCGCATACTCGTAAAGGTTCCCTCAGGTCTTACCTCTTAAGTTACTTTCTCGAAAGTGCGTTAGGCCGTCGCCGAAAGGATCGAAGCTTGGCTTTAAGGTTTGGTTTTCTGTTTTTGGTTCGCTGTTTCCACTCACTGGTTCACTGTTTGCTATTTCTGGTTTGCTGTATTTCTGTTTCTGGTTCACTATTTGCTATTTTTGGTCGCTGGTTGGTTGTTTTTGGTGCTTTTTCTGGTTGTTTTTGGCTTCTGTTTTTGGTTGTTTTTGGCTGCTGTTTTGGTTGTTTTTTGCTGCTATTTTGCTGCTATTTTTGGCTGTTGTTTTGGTTGTTTTTGGCTGCTATTTTTTGGTTGTTTTTTGCTACTGTTTTTTGGTTGTTTTTGGCTGCTATTTTTTGGTTCTTTTGTTTTGGTTTTCTCGACTCTTTTTGGTTGTCTCTTGGTTTTTGCTGGTTGTTTTGTTTTGGTTTTTTTGGTGATTTGGTAGGGTTTTTTCCTTCAATTTTTATGGTTTTCATTTTATGTTTCAGTTTTTGGTTGCTCTCGGTGATTGGCTTATGTTTTTTATTTTTTGGTTGTTTTCGGTGATTGGCCTAAAGAAGAAGAAAATAGACTCCTGGGGTTGCCGCCAAAGAAGAAGAAAAAGAGGCCTAGGGTTTCCGTTCAAGCCCCCCAAAAAGAAGAAAAAAAGTCTCAATTTTTTTAATGATTTGAATGAATCTCCAAATAAGGAAACAAATCATGAAAATTTGGGGATATATTCTCAAATTATTTTAGAAATACAATCTCATAAATTTGGTGATGAGGATATCTCAAATCTTGTTAAATTGGTAAGAATGGGATCCCAAAACCTCATTGAATTGGAAAGTGATTTGATGAGAGGATTTGCATGGATTGCATGGGCTTTGGGCGTACATGGTGGGTCATGGGCCACGTGGACAAGCTTCATGGTGGGTCCGAGGCTAAGGTTTGAAGTAACTGACTGAGCGAATTTGAGGCTGGCTAGTGAGTTCGAATCCGATGAGATGCTAATTTTGGAGGTTTTCCTTCCTTCCGGCATTCGTTTTTCGCAACTTCCATAACTTTTCAAGTAGTGCCTCCATACAAGGCTCATCATCGGGCTTATGCAAAAATACAATTTCTATAATTGTTTATTTTATTTATGTTTTGCATAATTATGTCATGTGATATTCTTGTAGGTTTAGGAATTGCTAGAGTGATATTAGTTAATTACAATATTTTTCCATTGCGTATTGCTATTTAATTTTGAATAGTGGCATCGAGAGCTAGTATCATCATTGACATGATTTATGAAGACATACGGGGCACAACATAATGTGTTATGATCATTTCATGATTAGTTCGTATGATAACAAAAGAAAATTGTAAGTTTAAGAATATTTGGGCTTTTAATGATTTGAGGTTTTAAAAGTGATGACATAGATTCTTAAACAATATATCAGATGGAAACCCATACATAAATTTCATAGCCCAATCCGAATGGATGGAAATATGGTATGCACTTAGAATACAACTCCATGTACCAAAGAATCAAAGATTGTCAAACGAAAAACCCTAAAACCAAAAACAATGTCCCTCCTAAACCCACTGAAAATGCAACACCATAGGAGTTCAATGCTTGCAAAAAATACGTTGATGATGATGAGCAAGCGACTTTTGGAATTTTTGGCGCTATGTCATTTAAACTCCATATCTAACATGAGCACATGGATGCAAGTATTATAATAAAGTACCTGAAGGAGTTTTTTGAAATTTCTGCTCATTTAGAGAAGTATGACACCTCATGTTATTTATTTGTCTCTTTCATGAAAGACGGATCGGTAAGTGATCACATGCTAAGAATGATTAACAACATTAAAAAGTTAGAAAATTTCGGATTCATGAAAGATGGCGAGATACTTAAGGATCTTATGCCCTTCAAACCATTTATAATGAACTTACACATGAATAAAATGGATGCATCCTTGCCTGATTTGCATAACATGCTCAAAGTTGCTGAGAAAGATCTAAAACCAAATAAATCTTCCAAACAGAAGAAGGGTTCAAACAAGAGCAAGGCCCAAGCCCAAAATAAGGCTGGTAAAGAGATTAAGAAGAATAAGAAGAAGAAGGCTAAAGATACTTGCTAATTCTACATAAAGAATGGACACTAGAAGAAAAAAAATCGAGCCCTCAAAGTTAAAGAGGAAAAAATAAAAAATGATGCTTCGACCTTAAACTCAAGTATGCTTATGATTAAAGTTCATTTGCATGATAGTACCTCTATTTCTTGGGTACTTGATATCGAATGTGATTCTCATTTGTGTAATAATTTGTAGAACCTAGTAGGAAGTAGAAGATTGCATGTAGAGGAGGTTGATTGTAACATCTCGCTGGAGCCTCTAAATTTACCGGCAGATGATAACAATAACACATCTCCCTGAGCCTATAAATTTATGAAAAACGGACATGAAAAATCCCAAAAACTGCACAACTTGGAACATAGTCTAGCACCCAAACACAACCTGTAACAGATAACAAATATACAAATGGACCTCCAGTCCAACTCAAGGCCAAACAAGTACACATCATCAACAATCAGGGCCTTCTGCTTAAAGCTACACATACAAAACAATACATTTAATTACATACATATAACTACATGCATTGTGTTGGGATATATGCCTTAAAGCTTCATGTAATGTAAACTGAGTTAATTGTTATGAAATAAAAGATACATTATTCATTTATCAAAATATTTGATTTAAATCAAATATTGTAAATTATCCTATTTACTCTTGATTGCTTATGTACTTTCAGACTTAGTGTATGAGTGTCAGACACAAGAGGATTTAAGTCTGAATTTAGTAATTTACAACAATCCATAGAGAACAAACAAAACAGGTACTTTGTTTGTGGTTTATCAATAGTTGTGGTCCATTTTATAATTGTATGGCGACCTTGATCCATGATCGTCCATGTGGTGACATGAGAATAGAGACACCTTATATGATGTGATCATATAAGACTGGACCCATATAAAAATGAGTTTATTATAATATCCGTTAAAATAAAGAAATTCATTTCAATCTACTAGATGGTCATATATTAATTGATCTGAATCCTAAGTATACTGCGAACTCCTGCATGACGGCTATGTCATTAGATTTACAAAGGTGAGGTTGGTGTAGCGATCCTGACCAATAGCTACGTACTTTGGGGACATGGTTTGGTGTATAGCTAGGAACATTTTACATAGACATGGAGTTCACTCCTTCTTGTGAGAAGTAGAGGAGTATCTTCCTTATGGGTTGATTCGGTACTTGAACGATTAGAGAGCTCAAGTCTCTCTATTGCGAATAGAAAGATTAATATTCATAATAGTTATGAATAAATCATTCATTAGAGAATCAATGGTACTTAAGTTAAAAAAATTTAGAGGCGTATAACAGATATTATGACTAGGCTCTAATTATGAGATACCCGTGAATGGAAAATCCGTTTGTGATGACTATATAGATGGACACCGACGTAGTTCGGCTTATATTACTTATCTAGGGAAACAAGAGTGCAACATCAGGTTTTTATGGAATAACCTAAAGTTAATAATTTGGAATATTTAATTGAAGATTTTAATTAATATTTCGTGATTATTGGAGCTTGGAACTCTAGGAAACGTTTTCCATTGCGCAACAAAAGTAGCTAAGGCACCGAGGTCGACCTTGAAATTTTTTCTCTTCCTAAGATGAAACTTTCCAGCCTTATTGGACTTGTTTTGCTTCTGTTTTTGACAATTTTTCCAGATCCGAACAGCTCCAGAATAGCAGTGAAAAAACTAGACTATTTTACACACCGAAAAACTCCATTTCGCTCACACAGCTGACTGATTTTTGTGCTGGCTGTTTGCTATTTTTCTGCCACTATTTTGGATAATATAATCAATACAAAACAGCTCCAATATGTCAAAAAATACCTCTTTGTTTTCCTAAATTTTCTAGGAAAAAAATAATGCAAACTGAGCCATAAACACACTAAAAATATCACACATAAAGTAGCATAGCTTGCCTGTGGGAATACAATGTCCGTTCATTTTCATCAATAATGTGTCATTGCTTTGTTCAAATTTGTCGTGCATAATTATTTTTGATATTTTTATAATAATTTGTTGAGGTTCATGCATTAGAAGATGATATAACACAAGTTTAATTTGTTTGAGAGTTTATAACTCAAAGATTATAAAATTAGAGCATTTGTTCAAGTATATATGGATATGTTGGGGGAGTATACTTTGTGATTTGATTATACTAGATAATGGCATGTTTTGAGAGTAATAAGAAATGCTTGTGTGAAGGTTATAGTGTCGGGGTATTTGAATTTCTTTGGGCAATGATAATGGAGAACTGGTATTTGGCCCTGAAATCGGGCTAGAGTTGCTACGTGTATGGGCTAGCGTCGTGACGCCGAGTATAATATATTTGGGAGTTGATAACTCAAAGATGGTAAAATTAGAGCATTTGTTCAAGTATATGTGGATATTTTGGGGGAGTATACTTTGTTATTTAATTATACTAAATAATGGCCTTTTTTGAGTGTAATAATAAGTGCTTGTACGAAGGTTATAGTGTGGGGGTATTGAAATTGCTTTGGACAATGACAATCGAGAACTGGTATTTGGCCCTGAAATCGGTCTAGCGTCACGATGCGTATGTGCTAGCATCGTGACGTAGAACATATGAATGCTCTCTGTCTCGGATTTAGTCATGAGGGCGTCGCGACGCTCGAGTAGTGAGTCACGAAGCAAGTGCGACATTGAGACACTCGACCCCTGGCATCGTGATGTAGAACATGAAATTCTCTCTAACTTGGTCTGCTTGTATGGGCGTGGCATCATGCAAGACCTGGCATCGTAAAGCATGACAGAAATAGTTTCAGCCCGTTTCAATTTCATCCTAGGATTTAGAGGGCACCCTAAAGGACATGTATACAACATACATGAGCATCCACCACATCCATGAGCATGATTAGATTCTTAGTTTAAATATGCTAACCATACTCGCATACTTGACATATTAACTTTTCCGCATGAGTTCCTTCAATCGCATCTAGGATCATTGGCAATAGTTGTAAATCAGTGAGTGGATATTTCTTTTCAAGTTGATATTTACTTATTTGCTTTTGATTTGAGACTTACTTTTAAGCAGTTTAGGGCATTAGCCAAGTTGATTTCCAGTTATTTAATGAATGAGAATGTTTTGAAAAATTTTGAGTTTAAAAGCATGATTTTAGTGATTTTCGGAGGCATGGGGGTAAAACTGACCTCAGATGTAACTTGGAATTGATGGATCCAGTAACGTGTGCACACGTAGTTCAGGACTAGGGGGACGATGATTTGTAACTGTTGGGAAGCGGCCGCGAGTGCGCAGCGGAAAATCAAAAATTATTATGCCGCGAGTGCTTTTCCTTTCCTCCAGTCCTCCCTCCAATCTACAAGCTTTTCTGGAACTCAACAAGCTCTTCCACGTTCCAAAGAGCCACCCAAGTGTGTGGCCTCCAAAGATGCACACACCAAAGCCAAAACTCAACGGCAAGACTACGCCTTGAGTGCACGAGTATTTTGCCCTTGGTGCTAGCCTAGGCAAATACCTCAAAACTTTTAACCCGAGGTTCCTCTAGTCAATTAGACTTAAGGATCCTCAAAATCAGTGGCTTACTCTTAAAATTTAGAGTTTCTCACTTATATATGTTGGACAAATATGACCCATAGCATCACTATTTGTACAATTAACTATGTGACAAAGGAAATTGCTCTTTTATCATTTGTAATTGGATTATCGGGATATATAAATGATAAAAGTCCATATGATTAGTTCCGGATTAATAAGATATGAGACAGTATTAATCCACTAAGGTTTAATCATTAAAACATCCCTAGTCGTAGTATTATCCAGATTGGACATCGATAATGCGGAATAGACTAGTATTGCACTTGTGCGTGTTATGGGAGCATAACAGCATAGTTCTCATATATTTGGGTATTGGATACTCATGCAGGTGTAAAAGGAGGTTGTGTTTACCGATGGTACGGAAACAGCTTCGCTCTGGATAGACCCCTCGGAATTCCATTGGTAGTATGACTGTGTCTATGGAAGTCCGAATCAGGGTAGGTGTATTTGGTCTTAACCTGAGACTTGCATCGCTAATACTTGCGACAATCAATATACTTTGGTTTTGGTCGTCCAGGGCTTTAACAGGTTCTGTGTACGCCTCTTCTGGGTATATTGAAAATCGTAGTGTATTGGGTGTGATGTCGAGATGGAAGTATCACTTCAGTCATATAGAGATGATGGTCAAATGGATTCCTCTATTGAAAATTACCCAGAGGGGGGGTGGAGCGAACTCTCTTAAATACCCTTACCTCTAAGGCTCTTATTGAATTGCTGACAGGAATAAACAATAGATCCTCCAAATTAGTCCAACACTTTAAATATGCTTTAAGGTAAGCTTTGAGTAAATGATTATCTAGATTTCTTCACAGCTTTTCCTTTTGGCTATAAAAAGGTAGTGAGTGAAGGAAGACACCAAATCATTATCTAACTCTAGTAATACCTTTGGTTAAATTAACTTTAGTTTGGAAAGTCTTATTAACCCCTTGGTCCCAACCCACTTGTATCTTTTATAATTTCTTTTATTATAAACAAGTGATTTATATTTATTAGCCTTAAAGGTAATAATCTCTAAGTTCATCACGGAATAATTACTTAGCTAAGGGATAACAATACACTCTCTATTTCTTAGAAAGTCTCTAGATGCTTGCACCCTAAAATAATCATGCCAATTCTAATCATACATAAAATCATCAAGCATATGAGTTTTAATATGTTGGAATTATTTAGGCATTAAATAACTTTTATTAATATTTAATTATGATATTGCATTTTATTTTATTCAAATAAATTTACTATTCACGTTTTTCTGCAGACGTGTGAACTTTAAATGCAATTTCATAATTCACATCTTAACCAAATAATGCAAAACTTGTGCCTAAAATTAAGTTCATGGTGTTAACTTTCCAACGAACTTTTAAACACCCAATTTCGAGTTCAAATAAGTGAGAACTAATCAAAACAAAAACGGCGCTCTGATACCACTGTTGGGAAGCGGCTGCCAGTGTGCAGCAGAAAATCAAAATTATTATGCCGCTTTCCCTTTGCCCAAGACCCATTTGTTTTGATTATTCTACAAGCCTAGGTATGTTACTATATATTCTAAGCATAAAACTCATAAAACATGCAAAGAACATAAACCTAAACATGCTAACTATCATAATAACTCTAATTAAAATAAAGAAAGAAAAAGACTTACTTGAACCGAAGACTCCTCCAGTCCTCCCTCCAATCTACAAGATTTTCTGGAACTCAGCAAGCTCTTCCACGTTCCAAAGAGCCACCCAAGTGTGTGGCCTCCAAAGATGCACACACCAAAGCCAAAACTCAACGGCAAGACTACGCCTTGAGTGCACGAGTATTTTGCCCTTGGTGCTAGCCTAGGCAAATACCTCAAAAATTTTAACCCGAGGTTCCTCTAGTCAATTAGACTTAAGGATCCTCAAAATCAGTGGCTTACTCTTAAAATTTAGAGTTGCTCACTTATATAAACCCAAAATATGAAAGGTTTGGTGTAAAAATTTGTGAAGAATTCTTTGGGTTTATATAGTGCTCCAAAGACAACAAAATTAATTAAGAATCTGATGTGGGATAAAAGCTAATTTAATCTTAGCCATTGGATCTCAATTTGGTGGTTTAATGAGATTATAAAACCCTAATAAGAGTTTGGGCCGAATTGGAATTTAAAAAAAATAAAAGCGTATATTCCCTGCCAGTAGCATCTCCTAGAGGATGTTACAAAGTTGGTATCAAAGCATGGTCTAGGGATTAGAATATCATAAATTACCACCAAACTGGACAAGGAAAAGAAAGAAAAATACATGTAAAAGTAGAATATTATAAAAAACAAAACAAAGCAGATACGAAACCATGTCAAATGAAATCATCTATAACTTTCAAAATATGTCAAATGAGTCTCATCATTTGTAAAAGAAACTATATAATACCTTTGAAAAAAATTTCATAGCTTTTCCGCGGATGGTATAGTCAAAAATTTCATAGCTTTTCCACTTCACTGGATGAAATCAAAAATCAAGCACCCTGGCTGGGCGAAATCAAACAAGCATCCAAAAACAACTCCACTTGACGAATAAAAAATCAAGCACCCCAACTGGGCGATATCAAACAAGCGTTTAGGAACAACTCCACTAGACGAAATCATAAAACATATACATATTCATATTAAAAACAAATTCTTTTCCATTTAAAACAATACCATATCCTCTCATCCACAGAAACAATACCTTCTAATATAAAAAACCTATACTAATAAATCACGAGTGATAATCTTAATCCATGTCGAAAATCAACTATATATATATATATATATATATTCACACACACACACCAAATCTAACAAACTCATATTCTAGGAAACAACGAAGCTATAGTTCACGCTGTACTAAATAGTTTTCCCCAGCGCAGCGGAAGCAGTTTAGGTATCGGGATCGACCTTGAAAAATTTTCTACCCCCTCTCTCTTTGGCCAAATTTGACTAGCCCATGATTTGATGTCATGCTTTTGTTTTTAAAAATATTTCAGCCCCAGAAAAGCCCTAGAATAGACCTCGAGCAACAGATCTGATCTGACCCATTTTGCACCCAAAAAGCGCACATAGCTTACCCAAATCAGCCCATGAAATACGTGTGGTTTAGCAATGTTTCAGGTCTGATTTTTCTCCCAAAAAAACCCCAAAACACCATTGAAATATCCCTTTATATTACCCAATTTTTCTGGACAAAAACAACTGAATGGTCTTATGTGCTATGGTTCATTACCACAAAAAAAAAAGTGTCGGCTTCACTCATGCAACATCCCCCTCTCGGAGATGCTACCAGTATACGACAGGTTACCCGATCACCCTCAGCCTCTAATTAACAGACTAACTAACTGAACTCTATTATTTTTCTTTTTATTTGAAAATCACAAATTACACACTTACACTAGAGGGCTACATGCCCAACTTAAATTAATTAAACAACTATTGCTACATACAACTCTGTGCTAGCCACATTAAACTCTCGTAAGTTTGACTCTGAGAATGTTACGTAATGACTCTCAACCAACTAACACATGACTTGTACTTTAACTCTTACAACCTTGACTTTAACAGATCTATATACCTTGGACATGACTGCCATATGGACCCAATAACCCTAGTGACTGTTGGGGTTATAGCGCGGGAGCAGCGGAAGCGCGTGGTTCGGGCGAAATCATAACTTTAAAAACTTTTAAAATTACTAAATAAATTATTCAGTATCCAATATAAATAATTAATTCATATTTCACCTAAACATATTTATTCGATATCAAATGACGATATAAATAGGTTAGAAACACTACGAAATTTATCGAAAATATTTTTTCCGTAAAATGGCATAAAACATGTTTTTGTCTGAACCGACCAACCAACACAAATGGGGGCTGCCTAGGTAAGCTCCAATAGTGCTTGGGCAGTTCATGGGCTGCCCAAACAGTGACCAATTCACTGTTTGGATAGCGGACACCTGGTAAGCCCAAAACTCACCCGGTAACGTCGTTTTTCACCGTTTTCGCATATTTAAACTTCGAAAAAATTTCCAAAAATTGTTCCAATTCCCAAAAAATATCCAATACATTCATACAACATACTTTTAATCACCAAAAACACATAATTTTCATATCTGATTTGGTAACCAAAAATATCATTTTTCATGCATTAAATCCAATTTTCTCAACATCAATCATATTAATAATCACATCAACCAAAGTAACTATAAATGAAGAACTCAAGAACAATTCTAGGAGTTACAACAATGTTCATAACACTCTAGAATGGTAACAAGTCATCAAATGATAAAATTGAACTAATATTATCAAATCTAACTTCACACATACATCTAGCCTCCAAATCCATCCTCCAAATCAAAAAGCCCCAAAATATAATAAAGGAAGAAACCCTAGAACTATTCTAGATATTCAAGAATAATAAACAAGCTTTCTAAGTTTAAGATTATTGAAGATTACCTCCAAATCTTGTAATTTCCTTAAACGTTTTCTTGAATTTCTTCACTTTCTTCCTTGAATCTTCAAGAAAGTTTTGGGAGTTTTGTTTTATGGAGGTGTTAGACCATGGAGTCTTATGAAAGGAGAAAAAAAAAATTTCAACTTAAAAAATCAAGCCAAAACCGACTTAGGGGTAAAAAAGGGGTATTTTGGCCATTTGGTCAATTAATCTAATTAAATAATGAAAATAAGCTTTAAATTAACAAATCCAATTTATAAACTTTAAGCTTAATAGAATTATGCCACATGTAACCAATAATAATCAACACATATTGCATAACAATGATGTAATATTTATATAATTTAATTATCTAGATATTTAACAATTAAATACCTAAATAATTAATTGATGCGATTATTATTTGACCGGCGTAAACACACACGTATAACGCAAGCGCACGTATCGTTCAAGTAGTATAAAAATATCGATCCCACGAGGACTTAATTCCTACTGTTGTTATTAATTGTTGAATCTATTTATTTACAAATATCTAATTATAGGAAGAATAGAATTGATTGCTTGATTGATTTGGTTGATTAAAGATTTGCTAAATAAATAAATAAAAAGATAAAAGAAAATACTAAAGAAAATAAAAGACACAAAGATCCAGGGTTGTGAATCAATCTAATATCATTTAAAAGATGAAGTGATTATCTTAAAGTTGGGTAATATATTGATTTATTAACCTGGAACACTAAATTATGTGTAAGCCTCTGTCGATGGTCAGACACAAATACCCAGTTTAACCCAATTGAACCATATGTCTATGTCAACCAAATTATCTGGATTCATTAAGTTTAAGTTCCAATTATGGCTACCCCCGCCCGACAGGTATATTCCTATCCTGTAAGGAATTTATTAAAGGGTTATCTATCCTCAAGGAAGATCGTGGGCTATTAAGTCTAAGGCTGAAACCTAAAATCCCTATGTCTAGTTCATTTTAGATTTACCATATCAATCTTATTGGTGATCAGACAACAAGAAGCATTAAGCTTAAGACTTAATAAATAAATCTTTAAATTACCTAAACTATAAAATAATCCCTTATAAACCGGTGATATTAAAAATCATCACAACCCCAGATAACTAACACATAATTAGGGCTAGTAAAAACATAAAAGTAAAAGACATAAAGTAAAAGCTGAAAAGTAAATTACAATAAAATAAAATGCTAAGGTAAAAGGAATTACTTTCACTACTACTAATTTAGATATCTCCCATAAAATAATATATAAACTTGTGATAAATTAACCAACCGACCAGTCTGGCGGTATCATGATTAAGTCAAATTAAGTCCAACCAGCCATTAAGGCGGAACCAAAAATAAATTTACCAACCGACCAGTCTGGCGGTATCCTTGATTAGTCAAGTTTAAACCAGATTAAAATAAATTTACCAACCGACCAATATAGCGGTATCCCTTATTAAGTCAATATTTTAAATAGTTAATATTATTTTTAAGGGAGATTAATCTAAATAGCAATAGTAGAAGAATTACCTTTCACCTAGCTGAGGAATTATTTCAACATGGTGAATAGTAAAAACTGTAAAAAGTAAAAAGTAAAAATTAAATTACTATTATTACAAAAAGTAATTAAAATTATTTACAAAACTAAAATTAAAAACTAAAAAAATAAAAAATAAAAGTTCTAGAGAGAGAAACTCTCTCTTTAGAGAGAAATCAAGAGAGAGAGATGTGTGTTGAAATCTGAAATTTCGCGCTGAATTTATAGGCAAAAATTTCACTGTTCGCGCGTCGCGACGCCAAGGACCTCAGCGTCGCGACGCTGGATTTGTCGACGTGGCACGATGACAGCTTGACACGTAGCAAGGCGGCTGACTGTTCACGCGACACGTGTCAAGGCGGCTAATTCTCATTATTGTGATGACGTCATTGCTGACGCGGCGACGACGTGGCGATGACGTGGCGTGGCGGCTGACTGTTCACTTGTCGGCACAATAGGATTGCGACACGTGGCGACACGTGTCACGTTGTGATTGGCTGAGGCTGACATGGCAAGTTGACTCGGTTGACCTGCTGACGTGGACGATGATGTGGCACGACGCGTGGCAAGGTTGACTTATTGACCGATGATGTGGCTGATGATGAGGCGACACGTGTCAAGTCTGAGTGTCGGCAGTATATGATGGTGACACGTGGCACGGCGCATGTTAACAGATGGGATGTGATGGTGACACGTGGCACGGCGCATTTTAGCAAAGTCAAAACTTCTCAAATTGTTGACCGTTGACCTGGTGCACGTTAGCAGATTCGGCGTATGTTGGGCGTCGCGGCGCGCAATGCTCCAGCGTCGCGACGCGCAGAAGACTAAAATATTCATGTTGATGCATTTTTTGTCGGTTTTTGCCCCAAATTGCCTCCAGTGCTGTCCAAACTTTATTTATCTGCAAAATAACAATAAAACACATCAAAACGTTCACAAAACTCAAGAAACTATACAAAATATTAAGTTTAATGAGTGGGAAATAGTGATATAAATACCACTCATCACACCCCCAAACCTAACATTTTGCTAGTCCTCGAGCAAAATACAAAATAAAATAACATAATAAAATTTAACTAAGCCACTTTCGTAGGGATCACGATTGCATTTAGCATATGCAACAAGCCTTTAAACCTCTAGGTGTCCCTAGTGGACGAGTTGTAGTCTCGTGAGGGTTTACAACAATGATACCCACAAACATTTTACAAAAGTAAAAAGGTAGTAAAACTAATGCACACAAAAGCAAAAAGACAAGCGAAAAGAGAATAAAGAAGTTAGTGACTAATCAGGTGAAAATTCTACTCCAAGTTACTAGTTGTTTTGTTTCTTTCTAAATTACTGAATAAGTAAATTCTCCGATTATTTTTACCATTCTCCTTATACATAGCTAACAAAATATTGATCAACTCATTTTTGCCCACAACAGTCATGAGTGCAGTTGATAAGAGAGTAATATTTTTGTCCTAAAGTTCTATCAGATTTCACACCTTTCTGTAGCAATGGAATAATTTTCTGATTTTTCTGATTTTTTCTTTGATTTTTTTTTTTTATTTTTTATTTATAAAGAATATCTTCCATCTATGTAGCGAGCTTTGGGTCGGTGGCTCCCAAACCAGTTGGCTTTAGGGCACCAGGTGTTAAGACACCCCTACGAACTTAATTACTCAGACTTCAGATATATATATTTTTGCAGCATCTTTGATCCATGTAACGAGCTTTGGGCCAATGGCTCCCAAACCAGTTGGTTTTAGGGCACTAGGTATTAAAACACCCTTACAGACTTAATAATTCGGATCTCAGACGTTTTTTTTTTTTTTTTTTTTTTTTTTTACTCCATCACTTTTTAGAGATGCTTCCTCCAATTAAACTAGAGCACTGAATATTACAAAACTTTTCAATTTTAGCTCACGATTGTATGTTCCATGTAAATTCATAATACCTGTCAACTGAACATAAGAAGATCCATTTTAGTCATATTTATGGAGAATTCACAAATTAAATAATTTAAAAGGAAATAAACAAAAATTAACTTGTTCCGAAATAAATGGGTTGAGATACGTATCAGGAGTGGAAACTCCTTACTCAGCTACCTTTTACCAATTTCACCTTTTTGGTCAAATTAAAAACACAAATATTTTTGTAATTTTTGAAAAATTTTCAATTTTTTTGTAATTTTCGAAAAATTTTGGACTAAAAAAAATAAAAACAACATACAACTAAAAACAAGATATTAATCAACTAATTCCCTCCCCCAAACCTAAATGAGACATTGTCCTCAATGTCTTAAATAGTAAAAGGAGAGTTAGAAGGTAATACCTGGTCAGCTGAAATTTTACGGGAAAAATTACCGATAAGAAAAATTACCGATTAAGATTTATGCCCAAATTACGGTTCTTACCATAATTGCTATTTGACCATTTTTCATTAAAAATTTTGGCAGAATCACCTCTAAAAACTCAAAATTTCCCCAAAATTCACCCTAAAAAATTATCACCAATCAAATCCCAACTTTGGTATTTTTCAGAAAAATCCGACAGAGTCTCCCCTGAATTTTTGATTATCCAACACAACCTAAATCTATCAAATGCCACAAACACTCCAATTCAACTCTTCGCCCCCACAATCTACGAATCAAATTAATCCACAATCCAACCCTTCGTAATTCAAAATCCCAAATCAAACACACCACAATTCAATCCTAATTACCAAATCAATTTACCAATTACCAAATCAAATTTTATCAAATTATTACCGTTAATTTTGATTTTGGCAGTGAAGGATACGGATCGGTTTGGATTTGTGTTTGATTTGTTGAGGCTCGGTTTCGGTTGCTGTGGTTGGCAGTGGTAGCTCCGGTGAGGCTCGGTTTTGGTAAGGGTTCGGCAAAGGTGGCTCGGCTTCTGGTGGTCAGTTTGGATCTCAGTTGGAGGTGGTGGTGGTTATCGGCTCTTGCGGTTTCGGTGATGGTGGATGGTTCGATGAAGGCTTGGTGTTTGACTTGGCGAAGGTTGCGGCTTCGGTCGTGGATTTTGGCGGTCTCACGGTGGTGGATCTCGGTTTGTCTCGATGGTGGCAAAGATGGGTTTCTGGTTTCTTGTAGATCTCGGCAATGGCTCTCGATTTGGTGGGTCTCGGCTGGCTGGATCGTGCGTGGTGGGTGGTGGCTCTCGGTTTTGTCTCTGATCTCAGTTGAGGACGGGGTTTTGCTCGGTGGTGAGGCTATGGTGAGTCTCGGTTTTGAGGTGATGGTTGGTGATTGGTTGAGGATGAAGAAGATGAAGAGTGAAAGGAGATGCTGCCAGCGCCCTACTTATGTTTCTGATTTCGAGTCAGCGTCGCGACGCTGAATTTTTTATTTTTTTTTTTTTTTGGCAAAATCATGTCTTGCAACGGATAAATCCATAGGGACGCCTCTCAAGAGATGTCTCCTTACTTGGCCGTCTCCTGGATCAACTTTGTATCTTCGTGATTTTGTCAAATTTTTATTTTGAAAATCCCGCTTGCACTGGCTTGCTTTGTCCTGAAAAATTCCGTTTTTATTTTTCCTGCAAAACTAACACACAAAATTAAAAAGTTCACATAAAATATAAATTACAACAAATTGCATGGGTTGCCTCCCTGCTAGCGCTAAATGTTTCGTCTTCAGCCAGACGTGACTGAAATCTATTTGTCAAGGAGGTTTCAATGTCGTTTTGGATGTCCGATTAAAGACAATCCCGTGAGCGTTGCTCTTGAAGGGTCTCTTCCAACGGTAAAATGGCAAAAATAATTTTGTCTCATTCAGTGCTCGTGCCACCTTTTTAATCTTTATTGCTCTCTTGGTTCCTGCAAAGAAAGAAAGAAAATCAGGAGGTCTCGAATGGTGCTTGACTTGGAATGGAAGTTCCATTCTGTCAAGCTTCTGGGTGATATCTTTGATTTGTACTCCCCAATACAGCGATGTTTTTCCTGAATGCTCTGGATTTTTATTAAGGTCAGACTTTTGCTCCTCCATTTGCTCTGTTTCTTGCTCTACCTGAGGATGAAAAGATGTGTCTGACATTAGGTCTTCATCCTCTGATCTGAGTGAAATGATTGGTTCAGGTAGATCTTCTTCAAACATTTGTGCAATGGAATCTCCAAGATCTTCATTTTGAGGATACAGAATTCCATCCTCAATTTTTGATGCAGTTGGTACAAATATTTCAGCTTCATCCTCGTCAGAATCTGAATAATAAAAGTCAAATCGAGACTTTGCCGGTTCGGGCTCCTGAACTGATACATCTGGTTGTTGATACTGCTCAGCCTCCTCCTCTGTTGAAGTGTCATTCTGAAATGATTGGTATTCGAAGGCTTCATCAGTGTCATCTGGAACTGGTCCTTGAGGTATATAGTTCTGGTTTTCTGTGAATTGTCTGATTTGATCTGTCATTCTGTGTATGGATTCTGTGTTACTCTGAATTTGTGCATCAAATTGAGCTGTCTGTTCTTTGAACATGTGAATCAATTGATCTTCCTCTGATGGTTCTGGTTGTTGGTAAGGATCGAAGGAAGATGGTGGATAAGATGAAAAATGTGGTTCTGTGAAATGTGATGGTTCTTCGTACCATGAAGGATCTTGATAGTTCTGCCACCCTGGATGGTAGTTATATTCGCAATAATCGCTTGGGTGGTTACCATTACATATGTCACATCTCCATATTGAGTTCTGTTGAGCAAATGTAGTATTACTTGGTTCTGGCATCCATTGATAGTTATTGGGCTGTACAACAGGCCTCAGAAAACCGGACTGTTGCTCCCAGATTTCGGGTGTATCTTATTGTAGGGCACGTAATCTTTCAATCTCCCATTAATGTTCCATTTTTAAGTCACCTGAAATCAAAAGAAAGAAATAAAAATTACAGATAAAAATAAAGAAAATTAGATACAAGTAAATTAGATAGCTTCAAAATTAACAACTCAAGAAATATAAGTCCCCGGCAACGGCGCCAAAAACTTGACCGGCGTAAACACACACGTATAACGCAAGCGCACGTATCGTTCAAGTAGTATAAAAATATCGATCCCACGAGGACTTAATTCCTACTGTTGTTATTAATTGTTGAATCTATTTATTTACAAATATCTAATTATAGGAAGAATAGAATTGATTGCTTGATTGATTTGGTTGATTAAAGATTTGCTAAATAAATAAATAAAAAGATAAAAGAAAATACTAAAGAAAATAAAAGACACAAAGATCCAGGGTTGTGAATCATTCTAATATCATTTAAAAGATGAAGTGATTATCTTAAAGTTGGGTAATATATTGATTTATTAGCCTGGAACACTAAATTATGTGTAAGCCTCTGTCGATGGTCAGACACAAATACCCAGTTTAACCCAATTGAACCATATGTCTATGTCAACCAAATTATCTGGATTCATTAAGTTTAAGTTCCAATTATAGCTACCCCCGCCCGACATGTATATTCCTATCCTGTAAGGAAATCTATTAAAGGGTTATCTATCCTCAAGGAAGATCGTGGGCTATTAAGTCTAAGGCTGAAACCTAAAATCCTTATGTCTAGTTCATTTTAGATTTAACATATCAATCTTATTGGTGATCAGACAACAAGAAGCATTAAGCTTAAGACTTAATAAATAAATCTTTAAATTACCTAAACTATAAAATAATCCCTTATAAACTGGTGATATTAAAAATCATCACAACCCCAGATAACTAACACATAATTAGGGCTAGTAAAAACATAAAAGTAAAAGACATAAAGTAAAAGCTGAAAAGTAAATTACAATAAAATAAAATGCTAAGGTAAAAGGAATTACTTTCACTACTACTAATTTAGATATCTCCCATAAAATAATATATAAACTTGTGATAAATTAACCAACCGACCAGTCTGGCGGTATCCTGATTAAGTCAAATTAAGTCCAACCAGCCATTAAGGCGGAACCAAAAATAAATTTACCAACCGACCAGTCTGGCGGTATCCTTGATTAGTCAAGTTTAAACCAGATTAAAATAAATTTACCAACCGACCAATATAGCGGTATCCCTTATTAAGTCAATATTTTAAATAGTTAATATATTATTTTTAAGGGAGATTAATCTAAATAGCAATAGTAGAAGAATTACCTTTCACCCTAGCTGAGGAAATTATTTCAACATGGTGAATAGTAAAAACTGTAAAAAGTAAAAAGTAAAAATTAAATTACTATTATTACAAAAAGTAATTAAAATTATTTACAAAACTAAAAATTAAAAAATTAAAAATTAAAAAAAATAAAAGTTCTAGAGAGAGAAACTCTCTCTTTAGAGAGAAATCAAGAGAGAGAGAGGTGTGTTGAAATCTGAAATTTCGCGCTGAATTTATAGGCAAAAATTTCACTGTTCGCGCGTCGCGACGCTGGATTTGTCGACGTGGCACGATGACAGCTTGACACGTAGCAAGGCGGCTGACTGTTCACGCGACACGTGTCAAGGCGGCTAATTCTCAATTATTGTGATGACGTCATTGATGACGTCATGCTGACGCGGCGACGACGTGGCGATGACGTGGCGTGGCGGCTGACTGTTCACTTGTCGGCACAATAGGATTGCGACACGTGGCGACACGTGTCACGTTGTGATTGGCTGAGGCTGACGTGGCAAGTTGACTCGGTTGACCTGCTGACGTGGACGATGATGTGGCACGACGCGTGGCAAGGTTGACTTGTTGACCGATGATGTGGCTGATGACGAGGCGACACGTGTCAAGTCTGACTGTCGGCAGCATATGATGGTGACACGTGGCACGGCGCATGTTAACAGATGGGATGTGATGGTGACACGTGGGACGGCGCATTTTAGCAAAGTCAAAACTTCTCAAATTGTTGACCGTTGACCTGGTGCACGTTAGCAGATTCGGCGTATGTTGGGCGTCGCGGCGCGCAATGCTCCAGCGTCGCGACGCGGAGAAGACTAAAATATTCCTGTTGACGCATTTTTGTCCGGTTTTGCCCCAAATTGCCTCCAGTGCTGTCCAAACTTTATTTATCTGCAAAATAACAATAAAACACATCAAAACGTTCACAAAACTCAAGAAACTATACAAAATATTAAGTTTAATGAGTGGGAAATAGTGATATAAATACCACTCATCATTATTATATATGTATTTTAATTTACATTAAATAAAAAATACATATATTAATGGCATGTGTCAAAATCTCTTTTGAAAAATAATTAATATGTATCAAATCAAATTTTGTATCAAATACAAATACAAATTAATTATTAATTGACCGAAATGCCCCTAATGCATGTATTTTCTTTTAACCGTTTAAACGACTCGAATTAACTTATTTAATTCGGTGAATTATTATGAATAATCTGTATTATTCATAATGTGTTGCCCAAGTTCTCAACGAGTACACTTCATATTGTGGTCCGTCACGGAATCTAATTTCGTGTCCATAATTCACCCATTCATGAATTATGACGACCACATATAATCTCGCTAAAGTATACAAGTCGAGGTCATTGCATATGTATAATCCCTCCGTCACAGGCTATCAATATTATAGTCGAACGTCAAATCCCTAAGGTATAATATAGTCGACTATTAAATTTACGATCTCTAAATAACACTCGGAACTCGCTTCTGAAGTATACCACGACCATGGATTTACTAGATCACAAATACGTACATGATACCTATGCCTTGTACACAGGACTGACAGATTCTATCTGATACTCACATGATATCATGAGTATCAGTCCACACCCAACGAACATGCGGAGGTCTGATCTAAATAGATCGGTGATGTGAATGCCATTAAAGTGTGGAGGATACCTCATATATCCACAATGGTATCTCAAGTCGAAGGACCACTATGCTACTCGACTCGAGAAGATTCCTACTGACGTTGGTGTACCATCTTTTAGGAAATCTTCAATGAGTCGTTCAGTGTGTATCAAATAAACACCTACATGTCTATACGAGTCTCCCAAGACTCATGGTTCATTGGGATAAACCATCGGACCAAATCTCGATATACGACATGTACTGGTCTCAGCGGATTTTACTAACCGACCCGTGTTAGTAAATCTTGACCAGGAACTTTATTTGATAATATACTTTTAGTAGTGACACTTCCCAATGTCAATTACAAACTACTTTGTAACTGCGCACTAAAAAATATACTATCGGGTCTTTGTCTAATATATACATATCATTAAACCATATTTATTTTCAATCTAATCGTAATTAGATCGAATATGTATATAAAAACAAGAAGTACTACCATAAATAAGTAATATTATGGAAAAATGAATAGTTCGTATTCATGAATCAGACATAAATACGATCCGGATTGGCACTTCGACCACAAACCCTAACAATTTCTCCCACTTGCTCTAGTGCCAATCCACGATATCATATACACATCTAAATATGTATTACATACGCATGGTCCTCAAGAGCTGACATAGAAATCAAGAGGTAGGCAACAACAAGTAAGCCCGCTATAAAATATTGAGTTGTCCAATAAACCCAATTGTTTCCCTTATCTGGCATCATTCATATATTGTATAACCTAAGTTATACATCAATATGACTCAGATGCGACATTAATATTGTGCTATAGCTACTGAGTTGTCTATGTATTTAGGGATCAAATCCAAATACTATGCAGACAACCGCAAACATAATACTAATATCAAAACTTATATTCTATAAGGTCACTATGCAACTTCATAAGTCAATACTTCATAAGTTATAACTAATTCCACTTACACAGTAGAATCATTCGTGACACTCCCACTGCATCTTTTCTGACTCTATATGACGTAGACTGTCTAACGTCATAATTTGACTCAAAACTAATTTGATCTTAATGGTTGCAGACTATATTCTCCATGAATAAGAAACTTGTTCTTAATATCTCCAAGATAACGAAGAACATGTTTCAAGACACATCCTATGGTCTATAACATATCAAAAATAGTTCTAACAATTATGATTAAATTGATATTTTTAATCGCACATAATATTGTATTTATTATGTCATCATCCTATGATGTATAAATGACTAGACATCCTAATCAATTTCTCTTTCGACAAAGGAATCATCCTTTATGAAAGATGAATACTATATACAATAGACACATTAACTGTCAAATAGTTATACTAACTGTCACACAGATAGTCTTAATGTGTCCTTTATTAGATCATATCTAATGCACGAGTAATGGGCGTATCTCACAAGTCTCTTATTTTATATCATATATAAAACTTTATATCGAATATAACAAAGACTACTCCCACTACTTTCATGGAGAAAAGAAGACTTAGGTAAACCTTTTACCTCACAAACATTTCATTATTACATTAATAATGATAATGTCATTAGGATATACAATACTAGAAAGAAAATTTGTACGCTTCCATTGACCCTACTATCAAATATGTATTCTCTATACTTTGATAAAATTAGACAATCTGACTAATATCAAAATTAGAGAACACAATTTTTGGAAAGCTCATCTGAGTCTACAATAGGCTCTATAAGCTGGTATATCAAACTGTGATCTTAACAGAATATAAACTCCAGGGCCATTCCAGAACGAAATCTTCAAACAAAGAAATCTACAATATGCTTTATCCCATCGCTTTTTTTAAGATGTTTTCTCCAACGAAACCAGAACACTGAATATTACAAAGTTATCAATTACAACTCATGTCCCTATGTTACCATGTATGTTGATAATACAAGTCAACTAAGCATATGAAGATTCATTTTAGTTAGTATTATGGAGAATTAACAAATTAAATAATTCAAAAGGAAATAAATAAAAATTAACTTGTTCCGAAATAGGTTGAGATACGTCTCAGGAGTAGAAACTCCTTACACAGCTATCTCACACCAATTTCACCCGATTAATCAAATTAAAAACATAAAAACACAAAATATTTTTTTGATTTTTGTAAAAATTTTGTAAATTTTTTTTTTAAAATTTTGGACTAAAAATAAGAACAACAAAATACTACAATTATTCCCACCCCCAAACCTAAATGAGACATTGTCCCCAATGTCTTAAAAAGTAGAAGATGAGTTTAAAAGATAGTACCTGGTTAGCTGAAATTCTACATTAAAATTAAATGTTAAGATCCATATTTATCCGGCGCTTTTTACCACGATCATTATCAGACCAGTTTATCTTGGAAATGATAGGGTCAATTTGTTTTTCAAAGGCGAAGATTTGGTCAATTAAATCTTGGGCAGTTCTGGCAGTGAAAATGAGTTCTTTTAAAGGTTTTGACATGAACCCATTTCTCCGGGCATCATCAAGAAATACACAAAGAAAATCATAGAATCCATCAGCGTTAAACAGTCCAATTGGTTTCTGGTGTATGTTCAAGTTCGCCCAAGATAATACTGTAAAGATTTCCTCTATCATGCCCAAGCCACCTGACAAAGCAATAAAAGCATCAGCACGATTAATCATTTCTACCAGTCGTTCAGACATACCTAGCATAATTAGTTCCTCTCCGTTTGATGGTCCTATCAGATTCACCTCCGCCAAAGGTTTTGGGATGATTCCCAGAACTTGACTGCCTCCATCCTGTACGGCGTTTGAAACGATCCCCATTAGTCCAAGATTATCGCCGCCATATACTAAGTGCATATTTCTTTCAGCTAGAACTCGTCCCAATTCATATGATGTTGCTACGTATTGTGGCTTAGTACCAACACTAGTACCACAAAAGACACAGATATTTACAACTCGTCTTCTTGAAGTGGCTTCCATTTTATTTATGTTTCTTTTCTCAAATCTGGATGCCTTCAAAAGTGCAAAGATGAGTTGAATTTATAACACCTGAAAAAGGGTGAGTAATAATAGCACTAGTATCTTCCAAAGAACGATTATTAGTAAAACAATAAAAGAAATCTTTTTCATGAGTTCATAGCACTGGTAAGATTACCGCCGCCATATACTAAGAAGAGTTTCAAAGGAATGCATACCTGAGATGGCTCGGAAGTAACTTCAGCTCCAACTGCGATGGTTCATCAATTGAGTGCTTGATCCACTTTTTTTTAGGAGTTCCAGGCTTTCAACTGGTGGTGTTGATTTGAAACGAAACGACTTGTCAAGATAGTTGATACATTCCAGAATTTTAGCATCTAGCTCGCTGTCAGTCATGTTGGTGATGAAAGCTTCAAGTTTATCTGTGGGAGGTGGTTCAATATCCTGGATGATACTATCAACAACATCAACTCTGAAACATTCATCTTCCTTTTCATCACTCGGGAATTTCATGGCTTTGAAAACATTGAAGGTAACTTCTTGGTCCTAAACTTTCATAGTTAGTTCTCCTTTTTGCACATCAATAACAGTTCGACTTGTAGCCACAAATGGTCTCCCAATGATGATAGGTACATCTTTGTCTTCTTCCATGTCAAGGATAATGAAATCTGCTGGGAGAATGAGTTTGTCAACTTTGACCAGCACATCTTCAACAACTCCTCTCGGAAATGCGAGCGTTATATCAACAAGTTACAGTGAGACTAAGGTAGGCATTGCTTCTCCAATTTTCAGTTTCCTGTAAATAGAAAAAGGCATCAAATTAACACTTGCACCTAAGTCACATAAAGCTTTACCGATGTAATGTTCTCTAATGGTGCATGGGACAGTGAAACTGCCAGGATTTTTCAACTTCGGGGGAAGTTTCCTCTGAATGATGGCGCTGCATTCTTCCATCAATGCTACTGTCTCGTAATCTCCCAATCTCCATTTTCGTGAAAGAATGTCTTTCATGAATTTGACATAGCTGGGCATTTCTTCCAACGCTTCTACAAATGGGATGTTGATGTGCAGCTTTTTGAAAACCTCCAAGAAATGAGCAAACTTCTTGTCCAGTTTGTTTTTATGAAGACGCTGTGGAAAAGGTGGAGGTGGAGTGATTTGATATTTTTCCTTTGCTTATTTTTCCTTCATCTGTTGCTCTACTTCTTTTTGAACTTCGTCAATGGATTCCTTGATTCCAACATCTTTATTAATTTCAGTACCGCTTTTCAGGGTGATGGCTTGACATTGCTCATTCCCTCGGTTCCTTGGGTTTGTTTCTGTGTTGCTGGGAAGATTACCTGGTGGTCTGTAACTCTGAGCATTGGCCAGTTGTCCAATTTGATTCTCCAGTGCTTTGATAGAGGCAGATTGACTTTGAAACATAACATCACATGTTGCTTGTTTCTTTTTGAACATCTCTGCAAACCATTCTTTCATTTCTGGTTCTTTTTTCAAACTCATGCCTTTGTTTTGTTGTTGGAATCCAGGTGGTGGATTGTTCTTTTTGTTGGACAATTATGACCCATAACGTCACTATTTGTACAGATCACGGTGTTGTTGTACAAATTAACTATGTGACAAAGGAGATTGCACTCTTATCATTTGTGATTAGATCACCTAGATATATAAATGATGAGAGGTCCCTATGATTTGTTCCTGGACCGAGAATGATATGAGACAGTATCAGTCCACGAAGGATAAATCATTAAATATCCATAGTCAGAGTATTATCGAGATTGGACATCGATAAATACGTAAAAGACTAGTATTACACTTGTGCGCGTTTGTGAGGGCACAACGGCATAGTTCTCATATATTTGGGTATATGATACTCATGCAAGTGTAGTAGGAGGTTATGTTTCACCGATGGTACGGGAAACAGTTTCGCTCTGGATAGACCCCCCGCGGAATCCCATTGGTAGTATGACTATGTGTCTATGGGAGTCTGCAATCAGGGTAGGTGTATTTGGTCTTAACCTGAGACTTGCACCGCTAATACATATGACAATCAATATACTTTAGTTGAGGTCGTCCAGGGCTTTAACCGGTTCTGTGTACGCCGATACTGGGTATATTGGGAATCGTAGTGTGTTGGGTGTGATGTCAAGATGAAAGTGTCACTCCAGTCATATGGAGATGATGGTCACGTAGGATACGGAACTTGTTCTCTTAAATGCTCGAGCTATCGGGATATTATGACAAGGTCATGTATATCCGATTATAGAGACTAGTTACTAGACATCCGATATGTGCTTCGTACGGGGCAGACACAATTCCAGCCCCAGGCCTTGCACGTGAACATCCGATACTGGACAGAAATACGCAATATTACGGTATACTACGCTTGATATAGATCACATATTCCTATAAGGATATTTCCGGAGAATTGGGTAGGCATGACGCTTTGCTAGAAGCCAACCTTGTCTTGTGAATCGGTAAAACGTAGTACGAGGTACTTACGTGTTCGGATAGTCCGACGACCGTACTTACTGCCAACATATCCGGAGATCTCATGGGTCGCTCCCCGAGGATTCACCGATGATGTATAACTCACACTTTAATTAATCTGGGATTAATTAGAAGAGAGAGAGAAAATTAATCTGGGATTAATTCGATGAGAGAGAGAAAATTAATCTGGGATTAATTGCGGTGATATTTTATCTGGGATAAAATATTAATTAAAGAGAGAGAACGATTAATTTGGAATTAATCGATAAAATAATATATTCGATATATTATACGAAATTGGATTTCGACGCGGAATTAAAATTAGATTTTAATTCGGGCGAACGAATTAATTTAGAATTAATTCGTTAGCGACGTGAATAGTGATTTCGCTAGGCCTAATCATTTAATTACGACGCGACGGAAAATTCATTAATTTGGAATTAGCGAACCCGAGCCCGAGAGTGATTGCAAGCGCATTCGTATTTCGAATTCGAGCGCGACACGCAAGTCACATCAAGCGTCAAATCGCTAGTCGCATCAATCGTCAAGTCACTTATCACTTTGAGTGATGTGACATGACATGTTGTCACTTTGATAAAGTGACTTGATGTGAATAGTAAAAGTGATGGGTAAAATGTGAAAAGCATTGATTGAAAGCTTTATTGCTTTTTTGCTTTTGACTTTTGAATAAAAGTTTTGTATATCTTTTATTATTTTTTACTTGGTAAATAATAATAAGAAAATACAAAAGCTTTATTTTTCTCTCTCTCCCATTTGGTTGTATACGTTTTTAGGGAACAAAATTTTCCCTCCACTTCTTCTCTTCCTTTTGGGTTCGATCAAAACAAGGAAGGAGATCAAGTGCTAGCACACTTATGGGTTGTTACAAAGGTGATAGGGAAGTGTTCTTGTGAGCTTGGAATTTATTTTTGAAGCTTGAAGCTTCCATGGTGGGCTTCAATGGCCGAATCTTGGAGACACAAAGGAGCAAAAACCGAGCCACCCACTGCACTTGGAAGCCATTGCCAAGCTTATGGAGAGAGCTTGAAGGCTTGTGTTCTTTGCATCAAATCCAATCATTGTGAGTATATGTTTCCGCCATTATTCCTTTGATGTATTCATGCGTTTTTTGTGCTTGATTTCATGATCTTGGGACCTATTATAGAAACTCAACAATGGTATCAGAGCTTTGTCAAGCATGAAAAAAGTTAGGGTTAAAATTGGGTATTATCAATTGAAGCATGATTTGGTTGAATTGATTGATTAAGTATGCTTATATATTGATGAATTGTTGTTATGAATGATCAATTTGAAGAAATTGTGTTTGGAACAAATTTCCCCAATTTTATGTGTTGGCCAAAATTGACAAATTTGGGTAAACTTTATTTTGAGCATGTTTAATGAAATTGGATGATTTAGAATGCTTAAAGTATGTTTAATTGAGGATTGATTGGATCAATTTGTTGAAAATTAGTTTGGAACAATTTTCCCCAAATTGCCTAAGTTGGCCGAATACACATAACCCATATTGTCTTGGTATTTTTGATTTTTTGTTCATTGGATGACTTGGAAATCATTAGGGGATGTTGATTTTATGTTTGATTGGGTTCAATTGGATTGAATTTGATTTGGGAATAATTTCCCTTTTGGCCGAGACTTTAAGCATGTATATTTGGGTTTGATTTTGATCAAATTATGTTGGACATGATTCCATGATGTTAAGCATGATTAATTGGACAAATTTGGTGTTTTTGAAACTTTGATTGGGTAATTAATAATGCTATGCACTTTGTTTAATTGAATTGTAAAATTGGATTTTGTAATTTAATTAAAATGGGCCTTAAAATTGGATTTGGGCTTTTAAAGTTGTTATTGGGTTTATTGGACTTTGTTGTACAAAGTTGGTTTAGGCCAAAATTGGTTGGATCCAATTAGGCCCAAAACCACTTCCAAAAGGCCCAAATGCGACTAATGAACCTTTAAAGTTTAATTGGGCCTAATGGGCCTAAATTAATTTTTGGGCTTATGGGGTAACTCCCGGATTGGATTTTGGTTATTCGGTTTGACCCGAGTTGACCAAAAGTCCACGCCTTGAAGAAATTAATTAAAAGCCCATTGGACTTTAATTAAATTAATATTGGATATTAATCGGGTTTTGAGACCCGTAACGATTAAATTTGGAATTTAAGTCGTAAAGGTTTATTTAATAAAGTGTAATATTTAATTTGGAATTAAATAGAGAATTAGAATTAAATGCGTATTAAATTGGATTTAATTATGTAATTTAATTTAATTCGTAGAAATTGTACTTTGAGTACGTGTTTGCAAAACGAGTTTGACTCGAACAAAATCAAATCGTTGTTTGAACATTGGATGATCACATAATTATCAGATTAATTAATTGGATTAGATTGATTGATAACATGCTTGTATGAATACATGGGTGTGATGCGTGAATAATGTATATCGGATGGATATTAGTCGGGTGGGACAATTTTGGAAATTGTAATAAATTTGATTTATTAATTGGACCTGCGTGTTCAGCCTTATCACCTCTATTCTCATTGTATTTCTCTTCTCACCTATTCCCCTCAATGTAAATGAGGTTTCTTTAGAAGTGTAGTGTAACGGGTAGAAGTAATACAAGTGCTAGCTGGAGAGAGAAAGAGAGAGATTTGATCTAGGATCAATGTAAAATATCCATCCGCATATCATTATTATTTTATTTCATATACGCTTTATTATGTGTTTAGAATGCATGTTTAAGGGTGTATGATGATGAGACCTTAACAAAGATAATAAATTAGTTGCCAATTTGCACGCGAAAAACCCTCGCTCAATATTAAGTGTCTTTCCTTCCATTGAGTGATTCTCACTCAAGATCCGAGACTGGCATTGGGTTGTTGGCCAAAGTCAAGCCCTTTGTCCGTCGAAGATGTGTTTGAATCACGAGAGTTTTGTTCCATATTGGTGTCATGTCCAAGTTGTGGTTTGTTGGCCAAAGTCAAGACCACTTCTTGTCCATCGACATTGATTACGAAGCTTTCCATGGTCAATGGGTCGCGCTTGACTGGGATCATTAAGTTTGTTGTGCCAAAGCCAAGGCTTAATTGATTCAGAGGAAAAAGGTTAGGTAATACATCGTATGCATTGGCATATATAAGATATATGTTTCGGACTTGGATGTCCCCCTACCGGATCTAGGAATTGGATTGGATCCAATTGATCTTAGAGATCTACCTAGTTAATTATCATACAATTTGTTGGCCAAAGTCAAGATTGTGTGATATTTAACGGGATCCTAGCCCACTAGGAAACGCGGTTTCCCGAGTACTCGACAGAGGGTTAGAGGCTCGCCGAAAAATAGTGGGAGGCAAGAATTGAATTTGCAATATTCGTTCAATTACTCGCCGTACGCGCTCATTCAAATTATTTCATCGTTAGATTAAATGTTAGTTGTGTTGGATAATATGACCCATAGCGTCACTATTTGTACTGATCATGGTGTTGTTGTACAAATTAACTATGTGACAAAGGAGATTGCACTCTTATCATTTGTGATTAGATCACCTTAGATGAATAAATGAGGAGAGGTCCATATGATTAGTTCCTGGATTGAGAATGATATGAGACAGTATCAGTCCACGAAGGATTAATCATTAAATATCCCTAGCCGGAGTATTATCGAGACAGGACATCGATAATGCGGAATAGGCTAGTATTGCACTTGTGCGCGTTGTGAGGGCACAACGGCATAGTTCTCATATATTTAAGTATTGGATACTTATGCAAGTGCGATAGGAGGTTGTGTTTCACCGATGGTACGGGAAACAGCTTCGCTCTGGATAGACCCCTCGTAATCCCATTGGTATTATGACTATGTGTCTATGGGAGTCCGACATCAGGGTAGGTGTATTTGGTCTTAACTTGAGACTTGCACCGCTAATGCTTACGACAATCAATATACTTTAGTTGAGGTCGTCTAGGACTCTAACCGGTTCTATGTACGCAACCTGCTGGGTATATTGAGAATCGTAGAGTATTGGGTGTGATGTCAAGACGGAAGTATCACTTCAGTCATAGTGGAGATGATGTCACGCAGGATACGGTATTAGTGCTCTTAAGTGTTGCGCAACCATCGGGATATTATGACTAGGTCATGCATATCCGATTATAGAGACTAGTTACCAGACATCCGACATGTGCTTCGGACGGGGCAGACACTTATCCAGCCCCAGCCCTAGCACGTGACTATCCGATACTGGGCCGATATACACAATACTTGGTATACTACGCTTGATACAGATCTTAAATATTCTTAGATGGATATGACCGGAGAATTGGGTAGACTTCGTGCTTTGCTAGAAGCCGATTGTGTCTCGTAAATCGGTAGAACGTAGTACTTGGTACGTACGTGATTCGGATACTCCGACGACCGTATTTACTGCCGAATTGTCCGGGGATCTCATGGGTCGCTTCCCAAAGATTCACCGATGACGTATGACTCGCACTTTTATTAATCTGGGATTAATGTGATGAGAGAGAAAATTAATCTGGGATTAATTACAGAGATATTTTATCTGGGATAAAATATCAATTTAAAGAGAGAGAATGATTAATTTGGAATTAATCGAATAATTAATATATTTGATATATTAAATGAAATTGGATTTCGACGCGGAATTAAAATTAGATTTTAATTCGGGCGAGCGAATTAATTTAGAATTAATTCGTTAGCGACGTGAATAGTGATTTCGCTTGGCGTAATCATTTAATTACGACGCGACGGAAAATTCGTTAATTTAGAATTAGCGAAACCGAGCCCGAGATTATTTGCGAGCGCATTCGCATTTCGAATTCGAGAGCGGCTCGTCAAATCAAGCGTCAAATTGCTAGTCGCATCAAGCATCAAATCACTAGTCACTTTGAGTGATGTGACTTGACTAGATTGATTGATGTGATTGATGGTGATTGATGGAAGTTGTTGAAGCATTAAGGGCTTGACTTTTTCCAATGGAAAAGTGGTATATGGTTTATTATTTTGGAAATAAAATAAACCTAATACACTTTACATTTTACTTTTCAACATCTCTCTCTCTCTCACGTTGGAAGCAACTTTTCTTCCTCTCATCTCACGCCATTTTTCTTCTTTTCTTTACTGGTTTGACCGTGAGTTTTGAAACAAAAATGGAGGGAAGAAAGTGTGATTTTATGGTAAAATCAAGAGTGCTAGCACACTCCGGGATCAATGCGAAGGTGATAGGGAAGTCCCCCCATGAGTTGGAACCATTTCGGAAAGCTTGGAGCTTGATTTTGGTGACCAAAACCGAACCAGTGGCTGTGTTTTACTGCTACTGCGTGAGCAGTTCATGAGGGCAGTGAGCTCGTTTTTGTTGCCCAAATCGTCTCTCAACCGCTCGATGTAAGTATTCCGCAACTTCGTCGTTGTATTCACTTGTGTTTCATGCTTAGATTTGATCTTGGGACCTCTAGAAAATCCAACAATGGCATCAAGAGCTTAGGTTAAAAGCATGAAAAGTTAGGGCTAAAATTTGGGCAAACTTGATTTTGACCATGATAAATTAAATTGGATTGATTTGTATGCTTAAATGTGTTTGAATTGAAGATTGATTAGGTCAATTTGAAGAAAATATGATTGGATCATTTTTCCCCAATTTACTTTCTTGGCCGAAAATTGTGATGTTTTAATGTCTTGGGATTTTTGATTTTTGACAATTGGATGTGTTGGAAATCATTCGGGAATATGATTTGATGTCGATTGCGGAATCAATTGGATTGAATTCGATTCGGACGGAAAATCCCCAAATTGCCAAGTATGTCATGAAACTTGAAATTGGGTAAAATGAATTTGAGCATGTAATTATGAAATTGGATGATTAAGTATGCTTGAATATGTTTTAATTGATAATTGAATGGATCAATTTGATGAAATTATGTTTGGAACAAATTTCCCCAAAATGCTTGTGTTGGTCGAATTGATGAAGTGCCCTTATTGTCTTGGTATTTTGTTTTTGATTCATTGGATGACTTGAAAACAATTGGGGATGTTGATTTAATGTTGATTTGGATTCAATTGGATTGGGTTTAAGTTGGACATTAAAATCCCCTTTGGCCGAGACTTAATGTAGCATGTATATGGGTTTGATTTTAATCAAAATATGTTGGACATATGATGATGATAATGAGCATGATTAATTGTATGAATTGATGTTTTAGAAATGTTAATTTGGGTGATTAATCATGATATACACTTTAGGTAATTAAATTGCGAAATTGGATTTGTGTAATTTAATTAATTGGGCTAATTTTGGAAATTGAGCTTGAATTGTTGTTATTGGGCTTATTGGGCTTTGTTGTACAAAGTTTGTTTTAGGCAAATTGGATTGGATCCAATTGGGCCCAAAACCGCATCCATAAAGCCCAAATGCGACATAATGGACCTTTGTAATTTAATTGGGCCTAATGGGCCAAAATTAATTTAAAGGCTTATGGGGTAAATCCCGGATTGGACTTTGGTTGCGGGTTTGACCCGAGTTGACCAAAAGTCCACGCCTTAAGAAATTAATTAAAAGCCCATTGGACTTTAATTAAGTTGACGTTGGACGTTAATCGGGCTTTGAGACCCGTAACAATTAAATTTGGAATTTAATTCGTAAAAGGTTTATTAATAAAGTGTGGTATTTAATTTGGAATTAAATAATGAATTAGAATTAAATACAAATTGAATTGGATTTAATTGTGTAGTTTAATTTAATTCTAGAATTTGTACTTTAAGTAATTATTCGCAAAAACGAGTTTGACTCGAACAAAATCAAATCGTTGTTTGAACATTGGATGATCACATAATTATCAGATTAATTAATTTGATAAGATTGATTGATAGCATGCTTTTGAGTGAATACATGGTTATGATGCATGAATAATGTATATCGGATGGATATTAGATGGGTGGGGCAATTTTAGAAATTGTTGTAATAAATTTGATTTATTAATTGGACCTGCGTGTCCAGCCTTATCACCTCTTATTCTTTGTATTCTCTTCTCACCTATTCCCCTCAATGTAAATGAGGTTTCTTTAGAAGTGTAGTGTAACGGGTAGAAGAAATATTTGTGCTAGCGGGAGAGAGAAAGTGAGAGATTTGATCTAGGATCAATGTATAAAATATCCATCCGCATATCATTATTATTTTATCATATGCGCTTTATTATGTGTTTAGAATGCATGTTTAAGGGCGTATGATGATGAGACCTTAACAAAGATAATAAATTGGTTGCCAATTTGCACACGAAAAAACATCATCAAATATCATGCGTTTTTCCTTCCATTGAGTGATTCTTCTTGCTCAGATCCTAGATTGGCATGGGTTGTTGGCCAAAGTCAAGCCCTTGTCCGTCGAAGATGTGTTTGAATCACGAGGCTTTGTTCCATATTGGTGTCATGTCCAAGTTGTGGTTTGTTGGCCAAAGTCAAGACCACTTCTTGTCCATCGACATTGATTACGAAGCTTCAATGGTCAATGGGTCCGCGCTTGACTGGGATCATTAGGTTTGTTGTGCCAAAGCCAAGGCCTAGTTGATTCAGAGGAAATAGGTTAGGGTATATATATTGGATATATAGGCATATATATGATATATGTTTAGGACTTGGATGTCCACCTACTGGATCTAGGAATTGGATTGGATCCAATTGATCTTAGAGATCTACCTAGTTAATTATCATACAATTTGTTGGCCAAAGTCAAGATTGTGTGATATTTAACGGGATCCTAGCCCACTAGGAAACACGGTTTCCCGAGTACTCGACAGAGGGTTAGAGGCTCGCCGAAAAATAGTGGGAGGCAAGAATTGAATTTGCAATACTCGTTCAATTACTCGCCATACGCGCTCATTTAAATTATTTCGTCGTTAAATTAAATGTTAGTTGGACTAATATTTAATTGTTGTTTTAATTAACAGTTGGACTGTATTATAGTTGATTATATATAATTGGATTATATTAATCAATATATTTGAATTAATTAATTTCAATTTACAGTTGATTTTATAATTGGATTATAGTAATCAATGTAATTGAGGTTAATTAATTTAGATATATTTGATTATATAGTTGGACTATTATAATCATTATAATAAATAGTACCACAAATCGTTGATTAAATAGTTGGACTATTAGAATCAAGATAGATATGAAAGATTAGTGTTTAAGACATAATCCTGGGTGAAAATGTATTTAAACGACTTTAATTTTCAAATCGGGAATAAATTTTCAGGATGGTCCTGGAAACTAATTAGTTATTTTATTTGATAAAATAATATTATGCCTAAGTCCGGAGTTAAGCAAATAAGTGGAACATGATATTTGGAATATTCATGTAATGATAACTTTAGTGCTTAATCCATAATACTTGTCATATAGACTCTTTAATTTCTTTATCGGAACTAAGGATTAGATTCTTAAAGTATGATATTGAAATTGAAGGATATTCAAAGATTAGATCTTAGAAGTACTTTTAAAATTGCAATAAATAATTCTTGGAGAATTAAAGACTATTCTCAAGGAGATAAAGTCAAAATTTGCAATTAGGCAAGTAGTGCAAGGCACACCTTACTTCAATATTCTGGAAACCCGAGGCTTGGTCAAAGGCAACTGGAATATTGAAAATGACAAAGGCAAAATCATTATAGTCTTCTTGGAAGATAAATGACATATCCCAAAATGTCTGCACAATTGTGGCAAACGGAATCGCGAAGCGTGACTGTCGTTTGGACAAAGCAGACATGAAGGAATTGAAGACGAGCAAGGCTCTGACTTCAAATATGTTTGTCAAAATTATGTTCATTACTAGTATTAAAATTGGATTTTTAGATACTTAATATGGTACATAATAATATATATATTGATGTTCAGAATCTGCTATGAGCAGGATTAGAGAACTGTTATAATGTAACTAGTTGACTAGATACATTATCTCTTTATCAGTGTTTAACCCACTGCGGGTGAACCTTTATATTTTAGAACACTAAAGTGTTTTATTATATAAGGATGATATTGAGATAAACACATTAGATGTGAATAACAGAATTTATATTTTGAATATAAATAAATCTCAAATATATATAATGACAAACAAATAGCTCAAAATGATTTGATCAGAAGAAACTAATTATGGCATTGTTGTCTGGGACACAATCGAACAAGACTCGTATATCCACACTTTCGAAGAGTGGGTACTCGGACTGTTTTGATTCCAATCAAATAAAGTCTACGAATCTAGTTTATTGGGCAATATGCCTAAAACACTATTTACTTGGTAAAAGTGTAAAATGCCATCGATCTATTAGCCCTTGTTCATAGTGAAGCAAGTGGGCCCATGTCTAGCTAGGCTAGATATGGATATGAATATTTCGTGACCTATACAGATGTGGCATCGCGTAATGGTTGTGTGTTTCTTGAGAAGAACACAAATCGGAAACTTTTAGAGTTTCGACACGAAATAGACAAATAGATTGACTATAGTATTATACCGTCACGGTAAGACCGTAATGGAAAATACTTAAGCAATAAGTTTCTTATATACTTGAAAGAGTATAGTATTCTTTCAAATTAGGACTCCTCCCGGAACACGTCAAAGTGACGGTGTGTTGACCGGCGTAATCACACACGTATAACGCAAGCGCACGTATCGTTCAAGTAGTATAAAAAGTATCGATCCCACGAGGACTTAAAACCTTTTTGTTATTAATTTATGGGGCCAACTGATTACCAGTATCTAACAGGTTGTTTGATTGATTGATTTGAAATGACGATGATTCTAAATTTAAAACAAGTAAATAAAATTGCTTAAAAGTAGGTTGAGAAAAATCCAAATTTATAAAAAAAAACTATCCAGGGTTGTGATTAATTCCAATATTATTTAGAAGATGAAGTGGTTATCTTAACGTTGGGTAATATATTGATTTATTAACCTGGAACACTAATTTATGTAAAAGCCTCTTCCGATGGTCAATTTCAAATACCTAGTATAATCCAATTGAACCATATGTCTATGTCAACCAAATTACCTAGATTCATTAAGATTAAGTTCCAATTATGGCTACCCCCGCCCGACAGGTATATTCCTATCCTGTAAGGAAATCTATTAAAAGGGTTATCTATCCTCAAGGAAGATCGTGGGCTATTGAGTCTAAGGTCTTAAACTTAAAATCCCTATGTCTAGTTCATTTTAAGTTTACCTAATCAATTTTATTAATGGCCAGTTAATAAAAAGCATTAAGATTAAGACTCAATAAATAAATCTTTAAATTACCCAACCTATAATCTAACCCCTTATAAACCGGTTATATTGAAATTCATCACAACCCTAGATACTAACTTAGTTACAATACATAGCTATGGCTAATGAAAACTTAAAAGACATAAAATAAAAATGCTAAAAAGTAACTGCGAGAAAGTAAAAGCGGGAAAGTAAATGAAAATAAACAGCAAAGATAAAAGGAATTACTTTTACTAATTACTAACTTAGATATCTCCCTTAGTATAACATAATCACTTGTGAGATTAAAACCAACCGACCATATAGGCGGTACCCTGATTAAGTCAAGTTAAGTCCGACCAGCCATAAAGGCGGTAAAATTTGTCCATGAACCTGCCATGTAGGCGATAAAGAAATAACCAGCCATAAAGGCGGAACCAAAATTAAATTACCAACCGACCAATCTGGCGGTATCCTTGCTTAGTCAGGTTTAACAGTTTAAATTAAATAGCCCACCGACCAATATAGCGGTATTCCTTTTTAAGTCAAATTTTAGAATAGTGAATATGTTGTGTCTAAGGGAGATTAATCTAAGATAGTAACAGTAAAAGAATTACCTTTCACCTCGGCAGAGGGAAGTTATCTCCTCATGGTTGAAAAATAAAAACTGAAAAAGTAAAGAAAGGAAAGTGTTATGCGTAAAGTAAATTACGGAAAGTAAAACTGAAAAAGTAAAGAAAAGAAAGTGCGAGAGTGAAAATTAATTACTGAAAACTAAAAATAAACAAACTAGATACAATATTTTTATTTTTTCATTAAGGATTTCAAAGAAGAAAGTATGAATATTACAAATGAAATGGCTTGGTATTTATAGGCAAAATTTTGCCACCATCAAATCATCAATCAATTTCTCCACCAAATCCATTATTAATTTCTCCACTAATTACTCCACCAAATCCATAATTGCTCCACTAATTGCTTATCTTGTTTGGTGGTGATTTGATAATTTTTATTAATTATTTATTAATTAATATTTTGCTTTGAAAATGATTGATAATGACTTTTAATAATTACACTCCACACACTTCTGGATGGTTCATCAATTTCGGTCTTGAAATCATCAGAATTTGAAAATATTTTCTCTTTCCAAGTTGTAGATCTTTGAATCTTCTTTAATCTGGAACTTGAATCAGCTCAATCCGATATCTGAGTAAAACGTTATGCCCAAAATACGACAGATGCGCAAAACTGGAATTTCCAAAACTGCACTTCGTCAAAAACGCCCTTTCAAATTTCAATCTCCAAAATTAATATATCAAGTCCAATAATTGCCCTTATTTGATCCACATTTCGTCCTAAATGATTTCATTGAGTCCCGATATTATTTTATCTGCAAAATAAAATAAAACATATCAAAACGTTCATCAAACCCGAGAAACTAAACAAAATATTAAGTAAAAGGGGCGGTATATATTGATATATTTTCCGCTCATCATGTGTCCGAATGGATTAACCGAATCATGTTAGACAAGATAAGGCTAATCATGAGTCGCTCTGAGCTACTATTTCCTTCAACGGATAAGTTTTAACAGTGCAATAACTTATTCAGAATAAGGTTCCATAATAATCTGTTTGACAGATTACATATTAGATATGAACGGGAAAGAAACCGGGTTTCTCATTCCAGACCATTTGGGATGCTAGGCATATGTTTGGATAATACCAAACTAAAACCCAAATTGGATAAGTGTCAATTGTAGGTTATCATAAAGGAAACCATAAGTATAGTACTTATAAATCTCACATGAGAACAATTAGATTGTTGCTCACCATGCAGTTTTCCTGAGAGGAATACAGACATGCAGTGGTAAGTGGGAGGATAGTAAAACTCGATGAAAATCGGAGTAATACTATTCAAGGAACCTATTCCTAATGGAACATAAATAGTTCATCAAGGATGAAACTATTCCATTAATCTTCGAATACACAAGAACCGCGTAGATCGGAGAGAGTCAGAAAACAACCTAGGGTATGGGTTTCTGATCTCACCTCATAAAGATGTTAATCTTTTAAGGTATACCAACTGATTACGTATGAGGTAGTGATACAAGGTATCAACTCCCTATTATGACAAAGTGTCATGAGTCCGAAATGGATTCCATGTATATCAACAAGTTTGGATACTAGTTGATGTACCATAAGACATTGTGCCTATTGGTACTTTATAAGTCTTCGAGGAAGACATACATGGAAGGCAACATACCAACGTACTAAGCTAGGCTTGTAAAGAAAAGGTAGAGTTATCAACATTGTGTTGATTCCGACGAAACCTTTTACATGTTGCCATTGTAAATCCATTTGGATAATGCTTGCTAAAGCTGTGTATTTCATTTATGAAATATGACAGCTTAACGGAAAATCGCTTTCCTGAAAAGGAAACCTTTCGGAGGATGTTTATAACATCCTGTCGGTTTTGTCGTACCATAATAAGCAAACAAGGTTTGCAGGTTATTCGATCCATGTTTGGATTGAAGCAAGCATAGGTTCTAGGAATTATCGTTTTGATGTAATCATAATGGAGTATGATTTAATTCAAAACGAAATGATTCTTGTGTATATAAAAGGGTTAGTGGGAGTGCACTGACATGAATGTCATGTAAGATAATGATAATATGTCATTTCTTGGAAATGATATTCCCATAAAATAATCGGTGAAAGCTTGGTTTTCCTGATAACGACTATAAGTCGTAACAAAGGTACTATACAATAGTATAACGGTACAGTGAGCTGGAAATATTCCGAGCAAGATTACTGTTGCCGGATAAACAACAAATGCGGATTATTGCTGCAGCTGAGGCAGCAATAGAAGCCATTTGGATCGATAAAAAAATCTAATTAGATTAGATATAGTTCTGTTAGCGGCTGAGCTAGGCGTCAGCACAGGCTAAGGAATTAAAGGTCTCATCGACAATCCAGATATATACTTCTATATTCATCTGATTCGTTCGGATCATACATCGTGGCGAAGTGGTGATCGTATAAATCGCGTCAGACGATAATCATGGAAATCCGCTGACGAAAAACCTTTTCTCAGCAATTTGAGCAAACCGTACATAGTTCGGGTGTTAGACACTCGAGTGACTGGCTATGTGCCAAGTGGGAGATTGTTGGATAATATGACCCATAGCGTCACTATTTGTACAGATCATGGTGTTGTTGTACAAATTAACTATGTGACAAAGGAGATTGCACTCTTATCATTTGTGATTAGATCACCTTAGATGAATAAATGAGGAGAGGTCCATATGATTAGTTCCTGGATTGAGAATGATATGAGACAGTATCAGTCCACGAAGGATTAATCATTAAATATCCCTAGCCGGAGTATTATCGAGACAGGACATCGATAATGCGGAATAGGCTAGTATTGCACTTGTGCGCGTTGTGAGGGCACAACGGGATAGTTCTCATATATTTAAGTATTGGATACTTATGCAAGTGCGATAGGAGGTTGTGTTTAACCGATGGTACGGGAAACAGCTTCGCTCTGGATAGACCCCTCGGAATCCCATTGGTATTATGACTATGTGTCTATGGGAGTCCGACATCAGGGTAGGTGTATTTGGTCTTAACCTGAGACTTGCACCGCTAATGCTTACGACAATTAATATACTTTAGTTGAGGTCGTCTATGACTCTAACCGGTTCTATGTACGCAACCTGCTGGGTATATTGAGAATCGTAGAGTATTGGGTGTGATGCAGTCATAGTGGAGATGATGTCACGCAGGATACGGTATTAGTGTTCTTAAGTGTTGCGCAACCATCGGGATATTATGACTAGGTCATGCATATCCGATTATAGAGACTAGTTACCAGACATCCGACATGTGCTTCGGACGGGGCAGACACTTATCCAGCCCTAGCCCTAGCACGTGACTATCCGATATTGGGCCGATATACACAATACTTGGTATACTACGCTTGATACAGATCTTAAATATTCTTAGATGGATATGACCCGAGAATTGGGTAGACTTCGTGCTTTGCTAGAAGCCGATTGTGTCTCGTAAATCGGTAGAACGTAGTACTTGGTACGTACGTGATTCGGATACTCCGACGACCGTATTTACTGCCGAATTATCCGGGGATCTCATGGGTCGCTTCCCAAAGATTCACCGATGACGTATGACTCGCACTTTTATTAATCTGGGATTAATGTGATGAGAGAGAAAATTAATCTGGGATTAATTACAGAGATATTTTATCTGGGATAAAATATCAATTTAAAGAGAGAGAATGATTAATTTGGAATTAATCGAATAATTAATATATTTGATATATTAAATGAAATTGGATTTTGACGCGGAATTAAAATTAGATTTTAATTCGGGCGAGCGAATTAATTTAGAATTAATTCGTTAGCGACGTGAATAGTGATTTCGCTTGGCGTAATCATTTAATTACGACGCGACGGAAAATTCGTTAATTTAGAATTAGCGAAACCGAGCCCGAGATTATTTGCGAGCGCATTCGCATTTCGAAATCGAGAGCGGCTCGTCAAATCGCGCGTCAAATCGCTAGTCGCATCAAGCGTCAAATCACTAGTCACTTTGAGTGATGTGACTTGACTAGATTGATTGATGTGATTGATGGTGATTGATGGAAGTTGTTGAAGCATTAAGGGCTTGACTTTTTCCAAATGGAAAAGTGGTATATGGTTTATTATTTTGGAAATAAAATAAACCTAATACACTTTACATTTTACTTTTCAACATCTCTCTCTCTCTCACGTTGGAAGCAACTTTTCTTCCTCTCATCTCACGCCATTTTTCTTCTTTTCTTTACTGGTTTGACCGTGAGTTTTGAAGCAAAAATGGAGGGAAGCAAGTGTGATTTTATGGTAAAATCAAGAGTGCTAGCACACTCCGGGATCAATGCGAAGGTGATAGGGAAGTCCCCCCATGAGTTGGGAACCATTTCGGAAAGCTTGGAGCTTGATTTTGGTGACCAAAACCGAACCAGTGGCTGTGTTTTACTGCTACTGCGTGAGCAGTTCATGAAGGGCAGTGAGCTCGTTTTTGTTGCCCAAATCGTCTCTCAACCGCTCGATGTAAGTATTCCGCAACTTCGTCATTGTATTCGCTTGTGTTTCATGCTTAGATTTGATCTTGGGACCTCTAGAAAATCCAACAAGTTGGACTAATATTTAAATTGTTGTTTTAATTAACAGTTGGACTGTATTATAGTTGATTATATATAATTGGATTATATTAATCAATATATTTGAATTAATTAATTTCAGTTTACAGTTGATTTTATAATTGGATTATGGTAATCAATGTAATTGAGGTTAATTAATTTAGATTATATTTGATTATATAGTTGGACTATTATAATTATTATAATAAATAGTACCACAAATCGTTGATTAAATAGTTGGACTATTAGAATCAAGATATAAATGAAAGATTAGTGTTTAAGACATAATCCTGGGTGAAAAAGTATTTAAACGACTTTAATTTTCAAATTGGGAATAAATTTCAGGATGGTCTTGGAAAAAAATAATAAGTTATTTTATTTGATAAAATAATATATTAAGCCTAAGCTTGGAGTTAAGCAAATAAGTGGAACATGATATTTGGAATATTCATGTAATGATAACTTTAGTGTTTAATCCATAATACTTGTCATATAGACTCCTTAATTTCTTTATCAGAACTAAGGATTAGATTCTTAAAGTATGATATTGAAATTGAAGGATATTCAAAGATTAGATCTTAGAAGTACTTTTAAAATTGCAATAAATAATTCTTGGAGAATTAATGACTATTCTCAAGGAGACAAAGTCAAAGTTTGCAATTAGGCAAGTAGTGCAAGGCACACCTTACTTCAATATTCTAGAAACCCGAGGCTTGGCCAAAGGTGACCGGAATATTGAAAATGACAAAAGGCAAAATTATTATTATCTTCTAGGAAGATAAAAGGACATATCCCAAGAAGGAATTGAAGACGAGCAAGGCTCTGACTTCAAAATGATTGTCATAATTATGTTCACAGCTAGTATTAAAATTAGATTTTAGATACTTAGTGTGGTACATAAAATAAATATATTGATGTTCAGAATCTGTTTTGAACAGGATACTGACATCATTAGAGATTTATCTGCGAATTGAAAACAGGACGAAAGTCGCTGTTTTAACCGTAGATAGCCAAAATTAGGAACTACCTTTGGGTATTTACCTAAATTTGGAAACTGTTATAATGTAACTAGTTTGACTAGAAACATTATCTTCATATCGCGTATAACCCGCTGCGGGTGTACCTTTATATTCTAGAACACTAAAGTGTTTCATTATATAAAGATGATATTGAGATAAACACATTAGATGTGAATAACATAATTTATATTTTTAAATATAAATAAAATCTCAAATATAGAACATGACAATTAAATAGCTCAAATTGATTTGATCAATTAAGAAACTTAATTGTGGCATAGTTGTCAGGGACACTATTAAACAAGACTCGTATATCCGCACTTTTGAAGAGCGGGTACCAGGACTAATTTGATTATATTCAAATAAAGTCTACGAATCTAGTTTATTGGGCAAAGTGCCTAAAATACTATTTACTTGGTAAAAGTGTCAGTGCCACCAATCTGTTAGCCCTAGTTCATAGTGAAGCAAGTGGGCCCATGTCTAGCTAGGCTAGATATGGATATGAATATTTCGTGACCTTTACGGATGTGGCATCGCGTATGGTTGTATGTTTCTTATGAAACACAAATCGGAAACTTTCACAATTTCGACACGAAATAGACAAACAGATCGGCTTAGGTATGAAACTGTCACGGTAAGACCGTAATGTAAAATACTTAAGAAATAAGTTTCTAGTATATTTGAAAGAGTATAGTATTCTTTCAAATGAGGACTCCTCCCGGAACACGTCAGTTTGACGGTGTGTCCGAATAGGATTAACCGAATTTTGTTAGGCATAATAAGGTTAATCACAAGTCGCTTTGAGCTACCATTTCCTTCAACGGATACGCTAAACAGTGCAGGAACTTATTTTGAATAAGGTTCCATAAATATCTGTTTGACAGATATCATATTAGATATGAACAGGAAAGAAACTGGGTTTCACATTCCTGAATATTTGGGAATGCTAGGCATATGTTTGGATGATACCAAACTAAAACCCAAATAGGATAAGTGCCAATTGTAGGTTATCCTAGGGGATACCATAAGTATTGTACTTATACACCTCACCAAAGAATAATTAGATTATTGCTCACCATGCGATTTTCCTGATAGGAATACCGAAATGCAGTGGTAAGTGGGAGGATAGTATAACTCGATGAAAATCAGAGTAATACTGTTCAAGGCACTGAATCTTAATGGAACATAAATAGTTCATCAAGGATGAGACTATTACTATTAATCTTCGAATACACAAGAACCGCGTAGGTCGGAGAGAGTCAGAAAACAACCTGGGGTATGGGTTTCTGATCTCACCTCATAAAGATGTATATCTTATTGATGGATTCCAACTGACTACGTATGAGGAAGTGATACAAGGTATTGACTCATTATGGCAAAGTGCCAGATAATCCGAAATGGATTCCATGTATATCAACCAGTTTAGATACTAGTTGATGTACCACAAGGCATTATGCCTATTGGTACTTTATGTGTCTTCAAGGAAGATGTACATGGATGGCAACATACCAACGTATTAAGCTAGGCTTGTAGCGGAAAGGTATCGTTACCAACATTGTGTTGATTACGATTCAACCTTTTACCTGTTGTCACGGTAGATCCATTTGGATAATGCTTGTTGTTCGATCCATGTTTGGATTAAAGCAAGCATTAGGTTCTTGGAACTATCGCTTTGATGTAATCATAATAGTTTATGATTTAATTCAAAACGAAAAGATTCTTGTGTATATAAGAGGGTTAGTGGGAGCGCACTGACAGTGGCTGTCCTATATAAATAATGATAATAATATAAGTCATTTCATGGAAATGATATTCCCATAAAATAAATATCGGCGAAAGCTTGGCTTTCGAAAGACTCTCCGAGAAACCATACATTGAAAAATGTACGAGACCTGGTGTCTCATATGCTTTAAGCATATGGATTCACAAACAGGCCAATCCGAGTGAAAGTCACTGGATTGATGTTAAGAACATCCGTTAGTATCTTAGAGAACTAAGGATGCTGTCTTAGTCTATGGAGAATGAGAACTTGAAGTGACTGGGATCACTGTAGCAAGTTTCCTATAACCTATAAAGATGACTAACAGTCGCAAACGGTACTATACAGTTTGAATAACGGTACAGTGAGTGGGAAATCTTCCAAGCAAGATATTGTTACCGAATAAACAATAAATGCGGGTTAATTGCAGCAGCTGAAGCAGCAATTGAAGCCATCTGGGTCAATAACAAATCTAATTAGATTAGATATAGTTCTGTTAGCAGCTGAGCTAGGCATTAGCACATGCTAAAGAATTATTGGTCTCATCATCGATCCAGATATATACTTCGATATTCATCTGATTCGTTCGAATCATACATCGTGGCGATGTGATGATCGAATAAATCGCATCAGACGATAATCATGGAAATCCGCTGACGAAAGCTTTTCTCAGCCGTTTGAGCCAACCGTACATAGTTCGGGTGTCAGAGACTCGAGTGACTGGCTATAGGCCAAGTGGGAGATTGTTGGACAATTATGACCCATAACGTCACTATTTGTACAGATCACGGTGTTGTTGTACAAATTAACTATGTGACAAAGGAGATTGCACTCTTATCGTAGTGTGTTGGGTGTGATGTCAAGACGGAAGTGTCACTCCAGTCATATGGAGATGATGGTCACGTAGGATACGGAACTTGTTCTCTTAAATGCTCGAACTATCGGGATATTATGACAAGGTCATGTATATCCGATTATAGAGACTAGTTACCAGACATCTGATATGTGCTTCGTACGGGGCAGACACAATTCCAGCCCCAGGCCTTGCACGTGAACATCCGATACTGGACAGAAATACGTAATACTACGGTATACTACGCTTGATATAGATCACATATTCCTATAAGGATATTTCCGGAGATTTGGGTAGGCATGACGCTTTGCTAGAAGCCAACCTTGTCTTGTGAATCGGTAAAACGTAGTACGAGGTACTTACGTGTTCAGATAGTCCGACGACCGTACTTACTGCCAACATATCCGGAGATCTCATGGGTCGCTCCCCGAGGATTCACCGATGACGTATAACTCGCACTTTAATTAATCTGGGATTAATTAGAAGAGAGAGAGAAAATTAATCCGGGATTAATTCGATGAGAGAGAGAAAATTAATCTGGGATTGATTGCGGTGATATTTTATCTGGGATAAAATATTAATTAAAGAGAGAGAACGATTAATTTGGAATTAATCGATAAAATAATATATTCGATATATTATACGAAATTGGATTTCGACGCGGAATTAAAATTAGATTTTAATTCGGGCGAACGAATTAATTTAGAATTAATTCGTTAGCGAGGTGAATAGTGATTTCGCTAGGCGTAATCATTTAATTACGACGCGACGGAAAATTCATTAATTTGGAATTAGCGAACTCGAGCCCGAGAGTGATTGCAAGCGCATTCGTATTTCGAATTCGAGCGCGACACGCAAGTCACATCAAGCGTCAAATCGCTAGTCGCATCAATCGTCAAGTCACTTGTCACTTTGAGTGATGTGACATGACATGTTGTCACTTTAATAAAGTGACTTGATGTGAATAGTAAAAGTGATGGGTAAAAGGTGAAAAGCATTGATTGAAAGCTTTATTGCTTTTTTGCTTTTGACTTTTGAATAAAAGTTTTGTATATCTTTTATTATTTTTTACTTGGTAAATAATAATAAGAAAATAAAAAAGCTTTATTTTTCTCTCTCTCCCATTTGGTTGTATACGTTTTTAGGGAACAAAATTTTCCCTCCAATTCTTCTTCTTTCTTCTCTCGGCTTGGAGCCACTTCTTCTCTTCCTTTTGGGTTCGATCAAAACAAGGAAGGAGATCAAGTGCTAGCACACTTATGGGTTGTTACAAAGGTGATAGGGAAGTGTTCTTGTGAGCTTGGAATTTATTTTTGAAGCTTGAAGCTTCCATGGTGGGCTTCAATGGCCGAATCTTGGAGACACAAAGGAGAAAAAACCGAGCCACCCACTGCACTTGGAAGCCATTGCCGAGCTTATGGAGAGAGCTTGAAGGCTTGTGTTCTTTGCATCAAATCCAATCATTGTGAGTATATGTTTCCGCCATTATTCCTTTGATGTATTCATGCGTTTTTTGTGCTTGATTTCATGATCTTGGGACCTATTATAGAAACTCAACACTTTTACCCTGAATTGTTGCTCCATGAAAAATTGGGATAATTCCTCCACCCTGGTTTGTAGGTGTTAGAATATGGATTGTTCCATTGTCTGTTGAAATTGTTGACATAGTTCACCGTCTCTTCTTGTTGGTTTGGTTCTAGTACTTCTTCATAAGGTGAACTTGTGGCTCCGGCAATGTTTACAACTTGCGCGCTGAGTGTTTCCAGGCATTTAAACATCTGATCTAACTTAGTATTCACTGCTAAGTTGGCTCCAACTTCATAAATTCCTGCAATTCTCTGGATCATGCTTCTTTCTGTTGGCCAAAAGGAATTTTTGTTAGCCATTTCTTCAATTAGGTCTTAGGCTTGTTCTTCTCCTTTTGCCATTAGCGCTACTCCAGCAGCAGCATCAATTGTGGTACTCATTAGTCCAGAAAGTCCATTATATAAAGTTTGGACTTGAAGCCATTTTGGAATCTCATGGTGAGGACATTTCTGGAGCAAATCCTTGTACCTTTCCCAAGCTTCGTAGAGAGTTTCTGAGTCATGTTGTACAAAGGATGTGATGTCATTCCTCAGTTTTGTTGTTCTGGCTGATGGAAAATACTTTGAATGGAATTTGGTGGATAAAGTGTTCCAAATTGTGATGGAACCTGCTGGTAGTGAATGTTGCAAAGCTTTAGCTATGTCTTTCAAGGAATATGGGAAAACATGCAGTCTCATAGCTTCTTCAGCTGCTCGGTTGTAATTGAAAGTACCGCAAACTTCCAGGAAATTGCTGATGTGGGCATTAGGATCTTCAGTTGCGTTCCCTCCAAACTACTCTAATTGCTGAATAATCTGAATGCATGTTTTGATGTCACACATATTTGCTGGTAAGGGAGGATGTACAATACAGGAAATGAAGCCGTCAACCACCGGAATGGTTCCGTCTTGAATGGGAATTGGTGGTCCAACTTCCAAAAGTTCAGGTTCCATGTTAATGATTGCTTCTTGGCCTTCTCGTCTTTCCCTTCTCAACTGTCTGATGGTTCTTTCAATTTATAGGTCAAGCGGTCAGATTTCAAAGCTTCTGGTTCGTCTTATTTAGTGTCTCAGAACCTGAAACACAAGAAAATAAAAACAATAAGCAAAAAGAAATTAGACACAAGTAACGTATCTAACCTCAAAACTAATAGTGAAAGATAAGAAGTCCCCGACAACGACGCCAAAAACATGATCGGTGCGTAATCACACGTGTATAACACAATCGCATGTATCGTTCAAGTAGTATAAAAAGTATTGATCCCACGAGGACTTAATACCTAAACTATTAATTTATGAAGCCAAATATTTACGAGTTCCTAACAGATTGATTGTTTTGATTGGTTGGTGACTTTAAAATTAAAACAAGTAAATGAAAATAACGCGAAAATAGATTAAGGAAAATTCAATATTTTTAAACTATTCAGGGTTGTGAATTCTTCCAATACCTTTTTAAAGATGAAATGGTTATTTCATGTTTGTGTAATACACCGGTTTACTAACTTGGAACACGAAATTCTGCAAAAGCCTTTGTCGATGGTCAGATGCAAATACCCAGTGTAACCCAATTAAACCATATGTCTGTGTCAACCAAGTTGCCTGAATTCATTAAGATTAAGTTCCAATTGTGGCTACCCCCGCCAACAGGTATATGTATATCCTGTAAGGAAATCTATTAAAGGGTTATTTATTCTCAAGGAAGATCGTGAGCTATTAAGTCTAAGACTGAAACCTAAAATTCCTTCGTCAAGTTTATTTTAAGTTTACCCGATCAATCTTATTAGTGGTCAATTAACAAGAAGCATTAAGCTTAAGACTTAATAAGTAAACCTTTATATTACCCAAACTATTAAATAACCCCTTATAAACCGGTGATATTGAATTTCATCACAACCCCAGATAACGGGCTTAACTACGAAACATATTTACAACTACTAAAAGCTTAAAAATAAAAGACATAAAGTAAAGTGCTGAAAAGTAAATACTGGAAATTAAAAAGGTAAAAGTACAATGAAAGAAAATGATGGGGTAAAAGGATCCACTTCTATTACTACTATTTTAGATATCTCCTGTAACATCCCGCCTAAGCCAGGATGCTACCGGCAGGAGACAGGCTAATCCTGACTCCATAAGCCTCTAACTCTGACAAAATTTCGGCACGACCTCTGCTAAAAGTCATGCAACCTGGATCAAAGTCCAGCACTTCAATAAAACCTATAAGGCTCAGACACAATATATCACTAACATAAGCAACTCAAGATAAAATATAATTGGGCTCCATGCCCGGAAATACGTAGAAACAAAAACTTTTACAAACTACACTTTATACAATTCAATTCTCTACAACTAGACTTATTACAACTTGACTCTGATACTCCTAAGACCTGGTGACTGATTGACTGCAACGCTGCTATCCGGCTCCTCAAGCTCTGGTGTCTGTGGTTGACCGATCAGGTCACCAACCTGCAAAACTCAAACACTGTTATGGTGTGAGTCATAAGACTCAATAAGTAACTATGCTCATTCCTTGAGCGTCATAAACACACAAAGTCTGAATTCCGCTTCCGTGTTAATCTAAGTTGTCTATGTGACCATGCAATTATGTATAAGGTCTGAGCTAACTATCTAGTTCTATCCATTTACAAACATGTTGCTTGTTACTGATCTTTTTATCTGATCACTCACATTCTTTAAATCTTGTTTCCTATTTACAATTCAACATCCATAACCTTATTCATTAAGTCAAGTCTTATCATGTTTCTGCTGCGCTACTCTGATATCTAAATACTTACCTGCTTATTCTTTTCTAATCTAGTTCAGACATTTATTATAATTATCTTTCTTTTATCTCATTGAAATATCATCAAATCGGAGTTATCAACTATTATTTCTTTCAAACATTTGTCACACCATCTTCAATCATGCATACATACATAAATGTAATTATATTATCACGCACTATTATTCACAAAGAGTTCTTATGTAAGCATACAACTCACACAGACATCATTCATAAATACATATAAACATAATAATGCTAACATGCGTTAATATCGGCTATATGCATCTCAAATGGTTTCTAGAATGTGTGATCTATATGCATAACTTATGAATTGAACTATACTTTAACATGCTATGCTTTTTATAAAATACTTCTTGAAAATCTTTTCTGAAAAATTGTTTACTGATAACTTTTTCTGAAAACCATTTTCTGAAAAACTCTATTTTACTTTTTCTTTCCAGAAAATCTCTTTGAAAACTGTATTTGTAGACTGAAATATGTATCTTAGAAAATTGTTTTCTGAAAATCTGAAATGTCAAAACTCCTTTTCTGAAAAACTAATATCTGAAATCCTTTTTCTGAAAACCAAATCTCCGCCCGAAGGCGCATCTCCGCCCAGGAATGTACCATCTGAGCGCTGAGGATCTAGGAGCGTCCCCCCAGTCCTCCACATGTGCACATGTGTCTAAATCCGTCAATTCCAATTAGTGTACAGCTGGGATGGGTCAAATCCCAAATCCCGAATCCATATGATATCCGTCAATTCCAACTGAATCTCAAGTTACATACTGGGGTGAGTTTTTCCCTTATGCCCCGAAAAACATAAAATCATGCTTTAAATCTTAAAACTGTAAAAATCATTTTCCGAAAAACCTTTCTTTCAAAAGCATCTGAAACTTTTCTTTAAAACTCTTAAATTTCAAAAGCATTCTTAACTTTAACTCAACTTCTGAAAATTATATCACACAATTATGCATAAGTTCATGCATACCTATAAATTAATGACATGTGAATCCTATTTTTTTCATGCATTCATCTTTAATTACCTTATGCACTAAATGTTTATACTATCTTCAATATACTTTACATGTATCAACATACTCACTTACATTATAAGTTGCTACAACTATATAAACATGTGAAATCTAATGTGTCTTTTCACACACAATATCATATATTTAAACACAAACTATTGTACTTTATTATTATAAAAACATTCATCTGCAGCTTATTCATATCATTATTCAAAATTATCGATTTATACTAAACATTCTCATTTCATCCACAGAATTTCACCATCGTAGTATGAAGCAACTGGGAAAGTAATATCTCAAATCCACCTCCAGGTTTCTAATTCTAAATTTTTAAGTTATATTACCAACTTTAGTTGTATATAATCTCTTCTCTCCTTTTTATCTCAGCCTTAGATTTCATAAACCTTCATGTAATTGATTCATTAGTTTTTACGTACACAACTCACCTTAGCAACACAGCTAACTGGCACAATCTAATTGACAGTAGAACAATAACACTAATTCCAAAACAGTTCTATAAAAACTGAAGTTACTAATAATGTTCTCTCCTTTGCCCATAACGAGTAGGGTGCAATGCAACTTGTGTCAAAGAACTCCTTAAATCCTCACTGTTATTGTTACTCTATTTACAAACTTTATGTACATTTAATTATAAAAGTTTCACCAAATCTCTTTATTAAAAATCCAAATATTCATTTAAAATAATTTCCCCAGTTTATAGGGTTAAAAACCGAAACTTCCCCAATTTCTATTCTAAAATTCTACCGGTTCTTCGTCTTGATCTTCAATCCATTTCTTTTCTTTCAATTTAAAAAGATAAAATCAATTCAATTACCCTATTACATATTAACTATGTGCAAATCAACAAGCCCAAAGAATCAAGCTGAAAAATTTCACATCAAAGAGAAGATTATTTTTATGACTGTGAAGGGCGAGGGGATTTATCTAATCCCTTACTACCAGTAATAAACCTAATCCAATCTCCACCATATTTTCCCCCAATTTCTAGGGTTTCCCTCGTTTCTCCCTTCTCAAACTTAGATTCTTATACAATTGTTTCTTTCAATTACATACAACCAAAAATTTAATTCAATATAACCTGTTTTTAATTGTCATAATTCTCTAATCATTTAATTTTTTTTTATCATATTCAAATTCAAGGAATATCATCACACAGTATACTTAACCAATTGCTTCTCTTACTGAATCCGGCGATGTGAACACGCCAGAGCCTCACCGGCGACCAAAACTATAGCTGGACGTTCCTCTCTTTCTCGCGCACTGTCTATCTTTCTTTCCTTCTCTGATTCGGTTCCCTCTCTTGGTCTTTCACTCTTCCCCCTCAATCTTTCTCTCGATCTCTCTATTCTCTCTCCATTATGTTCTGCTGTATTCTTTTTCTCCGGCTTCTCTATGTTTCTCTCTTCCTCTTCTCCATTTTGCTTCTTTCTTCTCGATTCCTCCCCTCTTTCGGTTTCTGCTTCTAATCCCTTTCTTCTTTCTGTTTCTCAGCCTACTTCTTATCTTTCTTCTTCTTTTGGTTCGTTTCCATCCTCTCTCTCTCCCTGCTTCGCTTTCTCTCTCTGTTTCGTTTGCCTCTTCTCTCTGTGCACTGTGTGTGCGTGTGCAGTATGACCTGCTGCTGCTGTGTGTGTGGGTTATATATTCACATGTGTGTCGGTTATATATTCACATGTGTGTGTATATATATATATATATATATATATATATATATATATATATATATATATATATATATATATATATTACTTATATGCTTCTAGATATTTCTAGGTCTTATTTATTACTTGTGTGTGTAAAATTTTCTAATTAAATGGGTGAAAAATAAATCTAAATATTTATATATATATACTCTATTCCCAATTGTCCCATTTTTAAAAATTAATCATCAATATCTTTTAACTCATCCCTTGTAATAATTCCCGCTTTTCCGTAAAATAAACTCCGCGTTCGGGGGCGTCCTCACGCGCAAGAAAATAAAATTCGGACAAACTCGATAAAATAATACGGGATGTTACATCTCCCTTAATATAATATATTAACTTGTGTGATATTATCAACCATTCATATAGGCGGTAACCTGATTAAGTCAAATTAATAATTAATTAACAACTCACCAACCAGGCGGTATCCATGTTTACTCAGGTTAAACCAATTTATAAATAATTATCAACCAGCCAATATAACGGTATCCTCATTAAGTCAGATTTTAAATTGTTATTATATTATAATTAAGGGAGATTAATATAAATAGCAATAATAAAAGCTTTACCTTTTACCCCAGCAGGGGGGAGTTACCTCCTCATTACTGAAAAGTAAAAACTGAAAAGTAAAGAAATGTAAGTACTGTGCGTAAAAGTAAATAAAATTAAGTACAGAACATAAATTAAACAAACAAGATACAATCTTCTTAGTATTCTTAAGGAATTACAGAGAATAATGTATGAATATGAAATGGAAAATTCGGCCTGAATTTATGAGCATCAGTAGGCCTCGTGCGTCGCGACGCGCTACCCTTGGCGTGCCGCGACACGCCGTGAATTGTGATGTGGAACGCGGATCTGCTGACACGTGGTAGGCGGCGCCAGCAGCTGAATGATTTCTCAATAATTGTGCTGACATGGCGATGATGTGGCGATGATGAGGCGATGTGGATTGTCGGCAGTATGTAATGGTGATACGTGGCATAAAATGATTGGCTAATGATGATGTGGCTGACACGTGGCAAGCCGACTCGGCATGTGACTGATGTGGACGCTGTATGGGTTTTCATGGGGTAAATCCGGTAACGCAGCGGAAGCGGTGAAAAATCAAATTTTCCGATTTCAAAACTTTTTTTCGGATTAATTAAATAAACATATTTATTTAATATTCCAATAATCAAATTATGAAATAAAATTCAATAAATCATATTTAAGTGAATTTACCGAATTACCCTTACTTAGTATTTTTGTCCATTTTAGTCCGAAATTGATCAAATCAATTTTGAATGATTCTAAATCATTTTTAAGATAAACTTAGCATGTTCAAAACATCAAAACACCAAGGCAACCAAAATCCTCAAATTTCCCTCACTTGGCCGAGAGCCTCCATTAGGGGGGGTTTGTGCATTTTGTCATTTCATGCATCAAAACACATCAAGATGTAATCCAATCAACATGAAACTTTATATGCATCATATACACATCCAAATACACAACATAAATGAAAAGCCCCAAGTTTGGAATTGGTCATGAACCTTAATTTTTCAATTTCTTCAAATTGGACAAATTAGACCAAATAGTTTAAATCAATTACTTTAATCATCATTCTTTCATCCAATCAAAGTCTCAACACAATGAAACAACTCAAGATCAATCTAGGTCATCTAAGAGTGGGTCAACAACTCTAGATAGCAACAAGGTTTCCAAAACATAAAAGAATACTTATTACTACAATAGTCATAAGCTTCCATCATTATACATGTTCAACACTTCCATCAAACTTCCATTCATCAAAAACACAAAGAATAGAGAAAAGAATAACTTAAGAACATCACAAGATGTTGCCTAGATCATAAGGTGTTAGACATTATGTCCCATAGCGTCACTGTTTGTAAATGATATTGTATTATTGTACAAAATTAACTATGTGATAATGAAATTGCCTTTTGCCGTTTTGTAATATTATTTACTTTGATATATAAATGGCGAAAGTCCATATGATTAATACCGGATTGAGATGATATGAGACAGTATCAATCCATAAAGTTTTAATCATTAAATATCCCTAGTCGGAGTATTATCGAGATCGGACATCGATAATGCGGAATAGACTAGTATTGCGCTTGTGCACGTTGTGAGGGCACAACGGCATAGTTCTCATATATTTAAGTATTGGATACTTATGCAAGTGCGATAGGAGATTGTTGTTTTACCGATGGTACGGAAAACAGCTTCGCTCTGGATAGACCCCGCGGAATCCCATTGGTAGTATGTCTGCGTGTCTATGGGAGGCCGCATCAGGGTAGGTGTATATGGTCTTAACCTGAGATTTACATCGCTAGTACTTGCGACAATCGGTAAACTTTGGTTTTGGTGGTTGGGGACCTTAACCGGTTCTGTGTACACCTCTTCTGGGTTTATCGAGAATCGTAGTGTACTGGATGTGATGTCGAGATGGAAGTATCACTTCAGACATATGGAGGTGATGATCACGCAGGACACAGAACTAGTACTCTATAAAAGGTTGCAACCGTCGGGACAATATGACCAGGTCAGGATTGTCCGATTAAAGAGACTAGTTGCTTGATGTCCGATATATGTTTCATACGGGGCAGACACATTTCCAGCCCCAGGCCTAACATGTGATCGTCTGATACTGGATCGATGTACGCAATACTACGGTATACTACGCTTGATATAGATCTGATATTCCTATAAGAATATTTCTGGAGAATTGGGTAGGCATGGCGCTTTGCTAGAAGCCAACCTTGTCTTGTGAATCGGTAAAAACGTAGTACGAGGTACGTACGTGTTCGGATTATCCGACGACCGTATTTACTGCCAACATATCCGGAGATCTCTTGGGTCGCTTCCCGAAGATTCAACCAATGACGTATGATTCAAACTCGATTAATCTTGGATTAATTACGGAGAGACTTTATCTTGGATAAAGTACTATAAATAGAGAGAGAACGATTAATTTGGAATTAATCGTAAAATTATTATATTCGATATAATAATCGAAATTCGATTTCGACGCGAAATTAAAATTAGATTTTAATTCGGGCAAACGAGTTAATTTAGAATTAATTCGTTAGCGACGTAAATAATAATTTCGCTAGGCGCAATCATTTATTTAAATTCGATTTAATTAACGTCGCGACGTAAGTTCGGTATTTCGGAAATATCGAACCCGAACGCGTGAGTGCACGTGGGCCACTTTCATTTGGAAACGTGTGGGGCCCACATGACACATGTCATATTATGCATTATTTATTGTGATGCATTGCATGGAGATAGTGTACAATGCACTCAATGGTTTTGCATGGAAATTGAGTGTTTGACACTCTAAGCCATTGCATGATTTGTGTCATAAGTTTATTATTAATTTAATAATATTATGGCATAAATATAAATTGATTTTTGAAATCAAATCCCTCACTCTCCTCTCTTTCCTCTTGACCGAAACTGTGAAGTTTCACAGCCCTCTCCACTTTTCTGTTTTTGTTGCAAAAACTTGAAGAAATTGTGTTTTGTTTGGAACATAAATTCACACACAGGCTAGCACCTTCAAGGGATCATACAAAGGTGTTATGGGAAACTAATTCTTGAGCTTGGAAGGATCAAAGAAAGCTTGGAGCTTCCCCACTCACCTTGGCCGAAACCTTCACTGTACAAAGGAGAAAATTTTCATTTCATCAACGCATCCGCATTCCGATCTTTGTGAGTATGATTCCGCCATACTTCACCTTTTATATATATTTTATTGTTGTATTTAAATGCTTAATCTTTCCTTGGGAGATATAATAGAAACCAACAATGGTATCAGAGCCATGGTTAAGCATGAAATACTTTAGGTTAAAATTGGGTAAAATTGATTGAAGCATGTTCTTGTGAAATTTGATGAATGAGTATGCTTATATGTATGTAAAATGACATAATATGAAATCAATTTTATGAAAAATGCATTGGATGATTTTTCCCCAAATTCATGCCTTGGCCGAATGTGTTGCTACTTGGAGTGGATTGGAATTTTTTGTGTTTAAGATCATTGGATGACTTAGAACGTATACGGGACGTAGATTAGTAATTCAATCGGATTGAAAAACAAATCGACACAAAAAACTCACCTTGGCCGAATGTTAATGGACATGTAAAGGAGTTGATTTTTTGTTAAAATTAATGTTGGACATTTATTTTGAAAATAGATGATTAATAAATTAAATGGGTATTTTTGAAAATTTGGTTTAATATATTAATCTTGGTTTTACACTTTAATTAATTGGACTTTAATGTTTGGAATATTAAAATTTAATTAATGGGCTTAATTGGTGAATTGGGCTTTTAATATTGTATTTGGGCATAATGGGCTTGGGTGGACCAAGTAGATTTGGGCCAAAAGGATTGGATCCAATTTGGGCCTAAATCACTCCATTAAGTCCAAATATAATATAATGGGCTTTAAAAATTTAATTGGGCCTTATGGGCTTAAAATTGGTTTTATGGCATTTAAGGGTGATTCCTTATTTGGGCTGGTAATTGGGTTTGACCCACATTGACCAAAGCCCAAGCCTTAATAAATCAATTGAAAGCTCATTTGACTTGAATTAAATTAAACATTGGATGTTAGTTGGGCTTTGAGACCCAATAGGATTAGATTTAGAATCTAAGTCTTTAAAGCACATTAAAAGTGTAAACATTTAATTTGGAATTAAATAATTGAATTAGTATTGAATACGAATTAAATTAGATTTAATAAGTAGTTCGATATAATTCGCGAATTCGTACCTTATGTACTTATTCTCAATCGAGTTGGACTCGCGCAAAATCAAACCGTTGTTTGAACATTGGATGATCACTTAAACATAGACTAATTAATTGGATTAGATTGGTTGTAAAAAGCATGTCTTGTTTGAAAATATATGTATGTGTTGAATGAATAGTATATATCGGATGGATATTAGAAGGGAAATGGTAATTTAGAAATTATTGTAAATTTGGAATTTATAAATTGGACCTGGTGTCCAGCCTTATCTCTTTATCTCTTTGTATCTTCTCACCTAATTCCCCTCAATGTAAATGAGGTTTCTCTTATTGTATTATGAAAATGGGTAGAAGTAGAGAATAGTGCTAGGGGGAGGAGGAAAGGGAGTGATTTGTTCTAGGAACAATTGTTTATATATCCATCCGCATATCACTATTTATTTACTTTACGCGCTTTATGATGTTTTAGAAGCATGCTTAAGGGTGTATGATGATGAGACCTAACAAAGATAAATAAATTGGTTGCCAATTACGCGAAAATCCCTCAATTTATATTAAGCAAATATCCTTCCATTGAATGATTCTTGTCAAGATCAGATAGTTGGCATTGGTTTGTTTGGCCAAAGTCAGACCTTTGTCAATCAAGGATGTACTTGAATCATGAGTTTTTGTTGCATATCGTGTCTTGTCCTCGGCCAAATGATTTTTATTGGCCAAAGTCAAGATCACTTTTTGTCCAATGACATTGATTACGAAACTTTCCTCGTCAATGGGTCCCGCTTAACTGGAATCATTAGGTGTTTGTTTTGGCCAAAGCCAAGGCCTAGATGATTCGGAGGATATGGTTAGGAAAATGTAATGGATACATTGACATTACATATGTTTCGGACTTGGATGTCCACCTAACCGGATCTAGGAATTGGATGAGATCCAATTGATCATAGAGATCTACCTAAGTTAAATAGCATACAGCTTTTATTGACCAAAGTCAAGGTTGTGTGTTATTTAACGGGATCCTAGCCCACTAGGAAATGCGATTTCCCGAGTTCTCCACAAGAGGGTTAGATCTTGAACAAGAAAATAGTGGGAGGCTATTATTGAATTTGCAATTTCGTTCAGATACTTAGCCTTACGCGTCTTTCAAAATTATTTCGTCAATATTTTAATAATTAGTTGGACTAATATATTGTTATTTGCTTGTAACAGTTTGACTGTACCCATAACATCGTTGACTTTATAGTTGGACTATAGTTGTCAAGATGAATGGCAAGGGTAATGTCCGCGACATAATCATGGGCGATAATGTCTTCAAAGGGACAAACTTTGCCGACTGGGAAATGAACCTCAAGATAGTGCTTGGGGCTGAGAGGGTGTTGTATACTATTCAGAGACCTCTCCCGCCTAAACCCATTGAGCCACTGGAGCTAGAGTTATGGAAGACTCATAGTGACGATTGTGACCAAGCTCAGTCAGTTATGCTAGCTGCAATGACCCAGCATTTCAGACGCCAGAACAGGGACTTGGATCCCTATAACATGATGGCAAGATTGCGTGATCTCCACCGCACCAACAAGCGGATGGAGAGGTACGAGCTAGTAAGGAAACTCTTCCGCTCCCGGATGACAGACGGCGCATCAGTTGAGGCCCACGGGACTCAAATGATCGCTGACATAGATGAGTTAGCCAAGATGGGCATTGTCTTGGAGGCAGAGTTGACGATTGATATGCTATTACAATCGCTACCCGATACTTGGAAACAAATCATCATCAACTATAAGTTGATGGACACTGACGACACTCTTGGAGAGTTGTTGTCCGTGCTGAAGGAGTCCGAAAAGGAACTCCTAAAGGGGAGCAAGCGCGAGGCGCATTATGCATCGACCTCTCATGCGCCAAGGGCTGGGCCCAAGGCAATTGGAGGTGCGAGGAAGAAGAAGTTCAAGAACAAGGGCAAAGGCAAGTTGACAGTGGCTTCTAGGAAGCCAAAGGACAAATCTCGCGACATCTGCCTCAACTGCGGCAAGAGGGGTCACTGGAAACGTGACTGCCGAATGGGCAAAGGGCAGAGGGAGGATATCAAGGCTGGCAAGGCTATCGCCTCTGGTATGTTTGTTATTGAGATAAATATGAATACTTCTAGTTTTAAAAATTGGATTTTTGATTCTGGTTGTGGTGCTCATATTTGTACTGATGTGCAGGATCTGCAAGATAGCAGGGTGCTGGCATCGGGGGAGATGGATCTACGGGTCGGAAACGGAACACCAGTTGCTGTTTTGGCCGTAGGGACTTTTGTTTTAGAACTGCCCTCAGGGCATGTACTTAAACTTTTGAACTGTTATTTTGTACCTAGTTTAACTAGGAATATTATATCTGTATCCTTGTTAACCCAGCAGGGTTACACTTTTGTATTAGAAACACTGGGTGTTATTTATATAAAAATGATGCAGAAATTTGCACAGCTGTTGCAAATAACGGTCTTTATATTTTGAATATAAATGAATCTCCTAAAATGACAAACAAAAGGCTCAAAAGGAGTAATCTAAAAGATGAAGCTTATATGTGGCATTGTCGTCTAGGACACATCAACAAGACTCGCATATCCACACTTTTGAAGAGTGGGTACTTGGACGAATTTGATCCCAATTCATATGACGTCTGCGAATCTTGTCTTTTAGGCAAAATGCCTAAATCACCTTTTAGCGGTAAAGGTGAACGTGCCACAGATTGTTGGCTCTCGTTCATACTGACGTATGCGGGCCCATGTCTAGCCAGGCTAGAGGTGGATTTCACTACTTCGTAACCTTCACAGATGATGCATCTCGTTACGGTTATGTGTATCTTATGAGACACAAGTCGGAAACTTTTGAGAAATTCAAAGAGTTTCGACACGAAGTGGAGAAACAAACAGGGAAGAATATTAAGACATTACGGTCAGACCGTGGTGGCGAATACTTAAGTTATGAGTTTCAAGATTACTTGAAAGAATATGGTATTCTTTCACAGTGGACTCCTCCTGGAACACCGCAATTAAACGGTGTGTCCGAACGGAGAAACCGCACCTTGTTAGACATGGTGAGGTCAATGATGAGTCGCACTGAGCTACCAATATCCTTCTGGGGATACGCATTAAACAGTGCTATACTTATTTTAAATAAGGTACCGTCGAAGTCTGTTGAACAGACTCCATATGAGATATGGACAGGAAGGAAACCAGGTTTCTCTTTCCTGAAGATTTGGGGATGCTGGGCATATGTTAAACGTTTGGAAGGTACCAAACTTGAACCCAAATCTGATAAATGCCTTTTCGTAGGATATCCTAGGGAAACCAAAGGATATTACTTCTATCACCCACAAGAGAACAAAGTATTTGTTGCTCTACAAGCATTTTTCCTTGAGAAGGATTTTATAAATGCAGTGGTAAGTGGGAGGAAAGTAGAACTCGATGAAGATCGTAGTGATACTGTTCCTGGCAATGAATCAACGACGGAACAAGAACAGACCGTCCGGGATGAGTCTGTACCACAAACTTCACATACACAAGGACCGCGTAGGTCGGAGAGAGTCAGAACAGTACCTGAGAGGTATGGGTTCCTGATCTCACCTCATGTAGATATTAATCTTATTGAGGATATTGAGCCGGCTACGTATAGGAGGAAGCGATACAAAATATCGATTCCGCTTTATGGCAAGAAGCCATGAAGTCCGAGATGGATTCCATGTACGCCAACCAAGTTTGGACACTGGTTGATGCACCAGAAGGCGTAAAGCCTATTGGATGCAGATGGATCTTCAAGAAGAAGACCGACATGGATGGCAACGTACAAACGTACAAAGCTAGGCTTGTAGCGAAGGGGTATCGTCAACAATATGGTATTGATTATGACGAAACCTTCTCACCCGTTGCCATGATTAAATCCATTCGGATAATGCTTGCAATAGCTGCATATTTCGATTACGAGATATGGCAGATGGACGTTAAAACCGCTTTCCTTAACGGAAACCTTTTGGAGGATGTTTATATGCAACAGCCTGACGGTTTTATCGTACCTAGACTTGCAAACAAGGTTTGTAAGTTAAATCGATCCATTTATGGATTGAAGCAAGCATCACGGTCATGGAATCAGCGTTTTGATGAGATCATAAAAGAATATGATTTCGTGCAAAACGCAGATGACCCTTGTGTATACAAGAAGGTTAGTGGGAGAGCACTTACTTTTATTGTCCTTTATGTCGACGACGTATTGCTTATAGGCAATGACATTCCCATGCTAACGTCGGTGAAAGCTTGGCTTTCATTAAAATTCTCCATGAAAGATCTGGGAGAAGCAGCCTTTATTCTTGGAATAAAGATCTACCGGGATAGATCTAGAAAGCTGCTTGGACTCTCCCAGAGTACATACATTGATAAAGTGTTGAAGCGATTCAACATGGAACAATCCAAGAGGGGATTGGTTCCAATGGTACGTGGTACCTCTCTGTCTAAGGACATGTGTCCTAAGACTCAGGAAGAGAGAGACAACATGAGTCGGATACCGTTCGCCTCGGCAGTCGGATCGATCATGTATGCCATGATATGTACACGACCTGATGTCTCATATGCTTTGAGCATGTGCAGTCGCTATCAGGCCGATCCAGGTGAAGGTCACTGGATAGCAGTTAAGAATATCCTTAAGTATCTTAAACGAACTAAGGATGCTTTCTTAATTTATGGAGGTGGAGAACTTGCGGTATCTGGGTATACCGATGCAAGTTTCCAAACCGACAAGGATGACTACAAGTCGCAATCCGGGTACATTTTTTGTTTGAATAACGGAGCAGTGAGCTGGAAATCTTCCAAGCAAGATACTGTTGCCGATTCAACAACAGAAGCGGAGTACATCGCTGCATCTGAAGCAGCAAAGGAGGCAGTTTGGATCCGAAAGTTCCTAATCGGATTAGGAGTAGTTCCGTTAGCAGCTGAGCCCGTTCCATTGTATTGTGACAATAACGGGGCTATAGCACAGGCTAAGGAACCAAGGTCTCATCAACGGTCCAAGCATGTTCTTCGACGTTACCATCTGATTCGGGAGATTATACATCGTGGCGATGTAAAGGTCGAGAAGGTCACATCAGATGACAACATTGCAGATCCGCTGACGAAGGCTGTTCTTCAGCAAGTTTTTGAACGACACATACATAGTTCGGGTATTAGATGCTTGAGTGACTGGCTATAGGCCAAGTGGGAGATTGTTAGACATTATGTCCCATAGCGTCACTGTTTGTAAATGATATTGTATTATTGTACAAAATTAACTATGTGATAATGAAATTGCCTTTTGCCGTTTTGTAATATTATTTACTTTGATATATAAATGGCGAAAGTCCATATGATTAGTACTGGATTGAGATGATATGAGACAGTATCAATCCATAAAGGTTTAATCATTAAATATCCCTAGTCGTAGTATTATCGAGACTGGACATCGATAATGCGGAATAGACTAGTATTGCGCTTGTGCACGTTGTGAGGGCACAACGGCATAGTTCTCATATATTTAAGTATTGGATACTTATGCAAGTGCGATAGGAGGTTGTGTTTTACCGATGGTACGGAAAACAGCTTCGCTCTGGATAGACCCCGCGGAATCCCATTGGTAGTATGTCTAGGTGTCTATGGGAGGCCGCATCAGGGTAGGTGTATATGGTCTTAACCTGAGACTTACATCGCTAGTACTTGCGACAATCGGTAAACTTTGGTTTTGGTGGTTGGGGACCTTAACCGGTTCTGTGTACACCTCTTCTGGGTTTATCGAGAATCGTAGTGTACTGGATGTGATGTCGAGATGGAAGTATCACTTCAGACATATGGAGGTGATGATCACGCAGGACACAGAACTAGTACTCTATAAAAGGTTGCAACCGTCGGGACAATATGACCAGGTCAGGATTGTCCGATTTAAAGAGACTAGTTGCTTGATGTCCGATATATGTTTCGTACGGGGCAGACACATTTCCAGCCCCAGGCCTAACATGTGATCGTCTGATACTGGATCGATGTACGCAATACTACGGTATACTACGCTTGATATAGATCTGATATTCCTATAAGAATATTTCTGGAGAATTGGGTAGGCATGGCGCTTTGCTAGAAGCCAACGTTGTCTTGTGAATCGGTAAAAACGTAGTACGAGGTACGTACGTGTTCGGATTATCCGACGACCGTATTTACTGCCAACATATCCGGAGATCTCTTGGGTCGCTTCCGAAGATTCACCAATGACGTATGATTCAAACTCGATTAATCTTGGATTAATTACGGAGAGAGACTTTATCTTGGATAAAGTACTATAAATAGAGAGAGAACGATTAATTTGGAATTAATCGTAAAATTATTATATTCGATATAATAATCGAAATTCGATTTCGACGCGAAATTAAAATTAGATTTTAATTCGGGCAAACGAGTTAATTTAGAATTAATTCGTTAGCGACGTAAATAATAATTTCGCTAGGCGCAATCATTTATTTAAATTCGATTTAATTAACGTCGCGACGTAAGTTCGGTATTTCGGAAATATCGAACCCGAACGCGTGAGTGCACGTGGGCCCACTTTCATTTGGAAATGTGTGGGGCCCACATGACACATGTCATATTATGCATTATTTAATTGTGATGCATTGCATGGAGATAGTGTACAATGCACTCAATGGTTTTGCATGGAAATTGAGTGTTTGACACTCTAAGCCATTGCATGATTTGTGTCATAAGTTTATTATTAATTTAATAATATTATGGCATAAATATAAATTGATTTTTGAAATCAAATCCCTCACTCTCCTCTCTTTCCTCTTGACCGAAACTGTGAAGTTTCACAGCCCTCTCCACTTTTCTGTTTTTGTTGCAAAAACTTGAAGAAATTGTGTTTTGTTTGGAACATAAATTCACACACAAGGCTAGCACCTTCAAGGGATCATACAAAGGTGTTATGGGAAACTAATTCTTGAGCTTGGAAGGATCAAAGAAAGCTTGGAGCTTCCCCACTCACCTTGGCCGAAACCTTCACTGTACAAAGGAGAAAATTTTCATTTCATCAACGCATCCGCATTCCGATCTTTGTGAGTATGATTCCGCCATACTTCAACTTTTATATATATTCATTGTTGTATTTAAATGCTTAATCTTTCCTTGGGACATATAATAGAAACCAACATAAGGAACATTTTTTTATCTAATAGTAAGTTAGAAAAACTTACTAAATCCAAGCTTTTTCTTTAGTTTCTTATTTTCTTCCTCACTTGCTTCTCTTGTTTCTTTAATGGAGTTTTTGTAAAAGTGTATTAGGTTAGAAAGTGAAATGAAATGAAAACAATATATACTTGTTACACTTTAGCCTTGGCAGAATTTGGCCAAGCCAAATACAAGAATATTAATTTCATTTTCATTTAACATAAATTTGATCAACTTGATTAAATATCTAAATAACACTTTATAGATATTTATATTAAGTCAACAAAGGCAACTTAATCATTTAAACCAAATATCCAAATGTTAAGATATTTATATTTTAATTAATTTAATCATTTAACAATTAAATAATTAATTAATTAATTAAATACAAATATGTTAAACATATGTATTATATTTACATTAAATATCAAATACATATATTCATTTAGGATATTAGTCAAATATCTCAATTTGACTATTAATTAATGTGTATTTAAATTAATCAAGTATTAAATGTAAATACACAATAATTAATCAAATGACTATCGGGTCCCTTTAACATGTATTTTGCGTTTAACCTTTAAACGACTTTATAAATAATCAACATTATTTATATTTGTTGCTCTAGTGCTCTACGAGTATATTTCATTATTGAGACTCTCTAGATTCAGGTATATCCGTCACGAAATCAAATTTCGTGTCCATAATTTATCCACCCGTAAATTATGACGATCACGGATAATCTCGCTGAACCATACAGGTCGAGGTCATGGCAAATGTATAATTCATCCGTCACAAGTATCCGGATAAATCCCAGAGATATAGATGTAAACGTCAAATCTCTATGGGGATTATCCAGTCGACTATTCTATTAGCAATCTCTAAAAGAATGTTTAGGACTAGCTTCTAAACTTGACCACGGGCCCATGGTTTTATCTGATTGCTAATCATATGGACTACCTATGCTCTGGTACACAGAACTGACGGATCTTATCTTGATACACATAGGACACCCTAAGGATCTATCTACACCCAACGAACAGGCGGAGGTCTGATCTTAATAAATTGGTTACATGACTGCCATCTAAGTGTAGAAGATGTCTCATGTGCCCATAATGGCATCTGAAGTCTAAGAATCACAAGTGCTACTCAACTCGAGAAGATTCTTATTGACGTTGGTGTACCATCCATTAAGAATCTTCGGTGAGTCGTTCAGTGTTTATCCGCTATAAACACCTACACGTCTATACTAGTCTCCAATACTAATGGTTCATTGAGAAACCATTGGAATCATATATTCTAGTATACGACATGTACTGGTCTCAACGGGTTTACTATACTGACCAAGTAGTGTAAACCTTGACCATGAACAGTCTGAGAATGACAACATCATGATACTACTCAATGTCAGTTGCGACGCTTTTGCAACAGTACCATGACTAATCATTCTAAGGTCATTACGTCGTTACCATATAAAAAGATAGATTATATTATAGAAACTGCATATATTATTCATAATAATAATAATGTTTTACAGAAGTATTCAAAAGAAATACAACCGGGAATTGGAGCTCTGAGCACCAACCCCAACAAAATCTCTCACTTGCTCTAGTGCAAATAACGATTGTATCTAATACCCATCGACTCCACGTGTTTATCAAACAACTTCGGAGGTATGGCCTTCGTCAGCGGGTCTGCTACATTATCTTCACTCGGTACATTGCACACGACAATGTCCCCTCGTGACACAATCTCTCGAATGATGTGGTACTTGCGTTCCACATGCTTCGACTTCTGATGCGCCCTCGGTTCCTTTGCTTGTGCAATGGCTCCAGTATTATCATAGTATAACGGAATCGTATTCTCGATACTTGGGATAACTCCCAATTCTGTGATAAAGTTCTTTATCCACACAGCCTCTTTTGTAGCTTCAGAAGCTGTAATATATTCCGCCTCAGTGGTGGAATCTGCTATCGATCCCTGTTTGGAACTCTTCCAACAAACTGCACCTCCGTTAAGGGTAAAGACAAATCCAGATGTAGACTTTCTATCATCGGGATCCGATTGGAAATCGGAGTCTGTATACCCATTAACCTGCAGTTCGTTTCCTCCATAAATTACTAACTTATCCTTAGTACCTTTAAGATACTTGAGGATATGTTTAATGGCCATCCAATGGTCGTTACCTGGATTGGACTGATATCGACTAGTTACGCTAACAACGAAACTGATATCAGGCCTCGTACATAACATGGCATACATTATGCTTCCCAAACACGAAGCATAAGGTTGGTTAGACATTCTAACCTTCTCATCTTCTGTTTGTGGACACATCTTCTTTGAAAGATGAATCCCATGTCTGAACGGTATGTTTGATGTCTTACAGTTACCAAAAATATACCGTTCCAAGATCTTATCTACGTACGTTGATTGGGATAACCCAATCAGCCTCCTTTGTCTATCTCTATAGAGTTTTATCCCTAAAACATATGAAGCTTCTCCCAGGTCCTTCATGGAGAAATTCTTACAGAGGTATGCTTTGACACTTTGTAACATACCTAAATCATTCCCAATGATTAGGATGTCATCAACATATAGGACTAAAAATACGACCATGCTCCCACTGGCCTTCTGATACACACATGATTCTTCCAAATTCTTGAGAAAACCAGACGATCTAATAATCTCGTCGAATCGAAGATTCCAACTTCCTGAAGCTTGTTTAAGTCCATAAATGGACTTCTTAAGCTTACATACCATGCCCGAGTTTTTGCTGGACGCAAAACCTTCCGACTGTTCCATATAGATTTCTTCATCAAGAAATCCATTTAGAAAAGCCGTTTTGACATCCATTTTCCAAATCTTGTAGTCATGATACGCAGCTATAGAAAGCAAAATCCGAATAGACTTAAGCATTGCTACCGGTGAAAAAGTTTCATCGTAGTCGACGCTAGGTCGCTGCGTGTAACCTTTTGCTACCAGTCGGGCCTTGTAAGTCTCAACCTTACCGTCAGGACCGCGCTTCCTCTTGTAAACCCATTTACAACCGATAGGAACAATTCCTTCAGGAAGTGGAACCAAGTCCCAAACTTGATTCTCATGCATTGAGTCTATCTCGGATTTCATGGCACTTTGCCATTTCACGGAGTCGATGTCCAACATCGATTCTCTATAGGTGAAAGGATCTGTCTCTTCAACTAAGAGTATATCCAGACTCTTTTCTTGTATCAAATACAAGCGTTCAGGAGGTCTAGATACCCTTTCCGACCTACGGAGTGTGTGTGTTGAAGGTCCTTCATCTACTTGAACTTCAGGTTCCTCCGTTGGTTCGTTGTTTTCAGGTTGGACTTCATCAAGCTCAACCTGTCTATGATTACCACCTTCTGACAAAAATTATACTTCTAGAAATTTTACGAAGCGAGCTACGAACACATTTCGATGCTCGGTATCATAGAACATATATCCCCTCGTATTCGAAGGATATCCGAAAAACCTAAACTTTTGCCCTCGAGGCGAAAGGTTATCTTACTGAGTCACCCTGACATAGGCAGGACAACCCCAAACCTTAATATAATTAAGATTTGGTCTCCTACCGAACCATATCTGATACGGAGTCGTAGGAACAGCTTTTGAAGTAATCTTGTTCAAAAGATGTGCGGCTGTTAAGAAAGAGTAGCCCCATAAGTAATAGGGCAAATCTGTGAAACTCAACATTGATCGGACCATATCCAATAAAGTCTGATTTCTCCTCTCAGACACTCCATTGTGTTGTGGAGTACCTGGAGGAGTATATTGAGCGAGAATCCCATTCTCCTTCATATAATCCATGAACTCACCACTCATATATTCGCCGCCTCGATCAGATCGAATGCATTTAATATATTTACCAGTTTGTTCTTCTACTTCATTTCGGAACTCTTTGAACTTTTCAAAGGTTTCCGATTTATGTCGCATCAAATAGACATAACCGTACCGTGACAGATCATCGGTAAAAGTAACGAAGTACGAATAACCACTGTGAGCAGTTTGACTTAGTGGACCACATACATCAGAATGTACGAGTTCTAGTAAGTTAGTGGCGCGGTGTCCAACACCAGAAAATGGGGCTTTGGTCATCTTACCCTGAATACAGGATTCACAAGTTGGATAGGATTCAATGGTAAGATCTAGTATCAAACCATTCCTAACCAATTGGGTAAGGCGTTTAACGCCAATGTGACCAAGCCTCATATGCCAAAGTTCAGTATTATTAATTACAGGTAAACTACGTTTATTAACTCCAGTATTTAATATATCTTTTGAAGTTTGCAATGTATAATGACCATGCTGGTTTGGACAACAAAGGATCTGAATATTATTTCTATCATATAAATATAAAGAAATATTCTTAATATTAATACAAAAGCCTTCTGTATCCAATACAAAAAGTGATATAATATTAGCTACACATCCAGGTACAAAATGGCATTCATTTAACAAAAGTGTCCCATTCGGCAATGAGATCTCGCATACTCCCACTGCAACTGCATCCAAAGAGTCTCCACTCCCGAACCACAACTACATCTCCCCGGGCTTCAGCCTCTTACTTTCCTTCAAAACCTGCAACGAATTGCAAATGTGAATGGGACAAGCAGAATCTAAAATCCAGTTGGATGTAACGGCTTCACAAGCCAAAGATAAATCAATAACTGGAAAAATAAATGTACCTGATGTAGATGCTCTATCTCTCATCAACTGGGCGATGTAATCAGGACAGTTCCTTTTCCAATGCCCGATTTTGCCGCAGTGGTGGCATTTGTCTTCAGAAGCCCTATTGGGCTTAGCAATCTTCGCCTGTTATTGAGGACCAAAAGCCTTCTTCTTCTTTCCTTTCTTCTTCTTTCCCTTGGACCATCCTTTGGAAGAAGCAGAAAGAGAAGTAGTTCTAGGAGGGTGAGTCAGTACTCCATTCTTAAGGTCCTCTTCTGCCGTGAGCAACATTCTATGTAGCTCCTGGTAGGTACAGATAGTCCCATTCATGTTGAAGTACATCACGAACTGGCGATATGAAGCTGGAAGCGAACCAAGAATGACACTCCTACCGAGAATTTCATTCAAGATGAGATTATGTTGCCTCAACTGATCGATCAAATCGATCATCTGAAGAACATGTGGGCTAACATCTTGCCCCTCATCCAGACGCGCATGGAACAGTTCCATTGCGACTTTGTGAACAATCACTTGTTCTTGGTTCTCAAACGATTGTCTCAATCCCGTCATCATACTATAGGAATCTAGCATACCATAGTATTGTTTCTTGAGTTTCAGAGACAGTGAACTAAGGATGTATGATTTAACCCTTAAATCATCATCCTTCCAAGTTTCAAAAACTTGGCGTTCCTCCTCCGAAGCATCCGCACCCACAGTAAGGGGCAACGGACCCTCAAGAACATATCCCAGCTTTTCGGAATCGAGGACAATCCTCAAATCCAATTCCCAGTCAGCGAAGTTCTCAGTGCCTTTCAGTTTGTTCGCATCAAGCATACGCGCAAACTGATTTGTTGATTGTGCCGCCATCGCCAATCTATCATATAAATCATGAAAAACGGTTAGCAGAAATTAAGCAGTTTCATATAATATCAAAAGCATAAACTAGATCATGGATTTTTAATCTAAAAATGCCCATCCCACTAAATCATGCAATACTGTAGTCCCCAAACAGAATACAAAAATTTAATATTTAAATTAAATACAAATAGTGAAAAGTGGATCCTGTGAATATATTTCAGCTTACAGCAGAGGCACGGTCTCACCTACGTATATTCATTAGGTAGACAACTCATTTGTCAATCACTCAATAGTGACTCATGGGTTTCTGGTCCTGATCGTTTCTCGTTGTCGCTGCGAAGGCAGGCCCACAAGGAGACGTACCAAGGTTAAACTCATCAATGATAAACTCAAGTTACTTATGTAATCCTGACAGCTAGGGCACGTTCAGAATTCCGCTTTCGCTTGAATTTATCTAGTATTTGATATACATCTGGTATAAATAAATCTCTATCGGGTACACCCTCACAGCAGAGGCACGGTCTCGGGTGTAGTCACAGAGAAGTATTCATAAACCGTATTGACAAGACGGACCACATAACATGCATCAAATACATAATTACATTAAAACCTTATTAATCAGAGATTTTCCGCTAAGTGTCATACACCCTAAATCTAACCAAATTAGATTATAATAACATGTATAAAGTCAAGAAAACATGATTAAACATTGATTTAATTAAAGCTAATCATTTTAGGGGGCCTAGAATCAGACTCGCTCTGATACCATTTTGTAGGGGTTTTTAGGGGGTAAATCCGTAACGCAGCGGAAGCGGTGGAAAATCAATTTTCCGATTTCAAAACTTTTTCTTGGATTAATTAAATAAACATATTTATTTAATATTCCAATAATCAAATTATGAAATAAAATTCAATAAATCATATTTAAGTGAATTTACCAATTACCCTCACTTGGTATTTTTGTCATTTTTAGTCCGAAATTGATCAAATCAATTTTGAATGATTCTAAATCATTTCTAAGATGAACTTAGCATGTTCAAAACATCAAAACACCAAGGCAACCAAAATCCCCAAATTTCCCTCACTTGGCCGAGAGCCTCCTTAGGGGGGGTTTGTGCATTTTGTCATTTCATGCTTCAAAACACATCAAGATGTAATCCAATCAACATGAAACTTATATGCATCATATACACATCCAAATACACAACATAAATGAAAAGTCCCAAATTTGGATTGGTCATGAACCCTAATTTTTCAATTTCTTCAAATTGGACAAATTAGACCAAATAGTTTAAATCAATTACTTTAATCATCATTCTTTCATCCAATCAAAGTCTCAACACAATGAAACAACTCAAGATCAAATCTAGGTCATCTAAGAGTGGGTCAACAACTCTATTAGCAACAAGGTTTCCAAAACCATAAAAGAATACTTATTACTACAATAGTCATAAGCTTCCTCATTATACATGCTCAACACTTCAATCAAACCTCCATCATCAAAAACACAAGAAATAAAGAAAAGAATAACTTAAACATCACAAGATGTGCCTAGATCATAAGGAACATTTTCTTATCTAATAGTAAGTTGGAAAAACTTACTAAATCCAAGCTTTTTCTTTAGTTCTTCTTTTCTTCCTCACTTGCTTCTCTTGTTTCTTTAATGGAGTTTTTTGTAAAAGTGTATTAGGTTAGAAATTGAAATGAAATGAAAACAATAAATATACTTGTAAAATCTTTAGCCTTGGCCGAATTTGGCCAGCCAATACAAGAATATTAATTCATTTCATTTAACATAAATTTGATCAACTTGATTAAATATCTAAATAACACTTTATAGATATTTATATTAAGTCAACAAAGGCAACTTAATCATTTAAACCAAATATCCAAATGTTAAGATATTTATATTTTAATTAATTAATCATTTAACAATTAAATAATTAATTAATTAATTAAATACAAATATATTAAACATATGTATTATATTTACATTAAATATCAAATACATATATTCATTTAGGATATTAGTCAAATATCTCAATTTGACTATTAATTAATGTGTATTTAAATTAATCAAGTATTAAATGTAAATACACAATAATTAATCAAATGACTATCGGGTCCCTTTAGCATGTATTTTGCGTTTAACCTTTAAACGACTTTATAAATAATCAATATTATTTATATTTGTTGCTCTAGTGCTCTACGAGTATATTTCATTATTGAGACTCTCTAGATTCAGGTATATCCGTCACGAAATCAATTTCGTGTCCATAATTTATCCACCCGTAAATTATGACGATCACGGATAATCTCGCTGAACCATACAGGTCGAGGTCATGGCAAATGTATAATTCATCCGTCACAGGTATCCAATAATCCCAGAGATATAGATGTAAACGTCAAATCTCTATGGGGATTATCCGTCGACTATTCTATTAGCAATCTCTAAAAGAATGTTTAGAACTAGCTTCTAAACTTGACCATAGGCTCATGGTTTTATCTGATTGCTAATCATATGGTCTACCTATGCTCTGGTACACAGAACTGACGGATCCTATCTTGATACACATAGGACACCCTGAGGATCTATCTACACCCAACGAACATGCGGAGGTCTGATCTTAATAGATCGGTGACGTGACTGCCATCTAAGTGTAGAAGATGTCTCATGTGCCCACAATGGCATCTCAAGTCTAAGAATCACAAGTGCTACTCAACTCGAGAAGATTCTTATTGACGTTGGTGTAGCATCCATTAAGAGTCTTCGGTGAGTCGTTCAGTGTTTATCCGCTATAAACACCTACACGTCTATACTAGTCTCCAAGACTAATGGTTTATTGAGAAACCATTGGAATCATATATTCCAGTATACGACATGTACTGGTCTCAACGGGTTTACTATACTGACCAAGTAGTGTAAACCTTGACCAGGAACAGTCTGAGAATGACAACATCATGATACTACTTAATGTTAGTTGCGACGCTTTTGCAACAGTACCATGACTAATCATTCTAAGGTCATTACGTCTTTACCATATAAAAAGATAGATTATATTATAGAAACTACATATATTATTAATAATAATAATGTTTTACAGAAGTATTCAAAAGAAATACAACCGGGAATTGGCGCTCTGAGCACCAACCCCAACAGACGCCACGTGGCTAACATATGGATGCCTCGTAGATGACACATGGCGATGGTGATTGTTGGCAGCATGTGATGATGACACGTGGTACGGCGCACATTAGCGGATCTGCTCTGATGTTGACATGTGGCAGGCGCACGTTAGCAAGTGCACATGTTATGAGACTTCTCGAATTTTGACACGTATCCCGGTGTATTTTAGCATGATTTGGCACACGTTAGCAAGGTCTGGCGCATGTTAGCATTCGCAACGCAGAAGGCTTGCGCGTCGCGATGCCCAAATTATGATTTTTCCCTTTTTGTCCGATTTTCACTGTTTTGGCCCTGAATTACTTCCAGAGAGTCCTGAAACTTTATTTATCAACAGAATAATACAAAACACATTCATAAAACTCAAGAAACTATACAAAATATTAGGTCAAATGAGTGGGAAATAGTGATATATTTACCACTCATCAACCATCATATATTGGCACGTAACGTTTGGCGTAAAGATGCATTCACTGGGTCGATCGAATCTTTAGGGGAGAGACCTAGTCAGCGATCACCCTTAATGTCGTTTGGTGTAAATAAGATGTGTTCACTTGGTCACTTGAGCCCCTGTGTGGGGAGACCTAGTTGTGGCTAACCCTTCATCGATAAGAGCCTAAGCCCTACCCTCCTAAGCCCACATGAAAGTCCATAGTGGTTTTCCTATAAAAGTCGCCCTTATGCCTGTGTTTGGGCCCCAATCATTTGAAGTTTTTTGGACTTTTTTCGTGGGACATAAACTTGTTGGGCCTTTTTAACTAGGTACACCTTTTGCATTTTCATGATGATTGGACCAAATGCTGTGAAATGATAACACGACACCTTGTATGAAAACCTCGTTGGGTCTAAGAATATTTAATTAAGTTCCAAAAGTGACAAAATATGAGTTCGATACTCACATTGCCTTTCTGCTAGAAAAGGTACACCTTGTTTTATCTGTTTGGATATTCCTAAACATTTGAAGTCCAACCTAAAATAATCGACATTGATAAGAGTCAAATCCGTCATTTTCGGACAATGGCAGGATTTCTATATTAGGCTTAATAATTTTTATAAATGGGCAGATTTTGTGTTTTAACGATGGAACGGAACCGAAGTAGCCAAAGTTTACCTTTTGTAGCATAAGAGAGAATGAGTTTTGTACCCCCAGTTGGCGCATAAACTTAGTCGAACCTATGGCAGACATGGACTTACAATATATGTGGGAGGAATAATGTTCGAAGGATATATGTTGGTTACGCATGCATTACATGCATTCATGCATACATGCATCATACAGATCCTTTATTTTGCAGTCATCATAGTGGCGTAGTGGGTTTTGGTACAAGGTAGACTCGTTAAGAAGCAAGTAATAGACATAGACATGGTAAGCAGTAATAACACCCATATTGACGATAACGAACAAAATGGTAGAACATCTACAAACCTTGGCTAATGCTATTACTGACCTGACAATAATACAGACAGCGCCTCAGGAGACAGGGGCCGGAACTAGAGAAAAAATGTAGGAGGGTCATAAAAATAGAACAATTGAGTAGACTTATGTGTTAGACGAAGATGATATGACATACTATGTCACTGGAAAAGTGGCCAAATCATAAATTGAAGCTAAGCTCCAAAGGTTGAAAGAGCAAATAGAGACAATTACCTAGAAAATGAAAGGCAAACAAGAAGACCTCTTGGATTACGGTGCCATGGATTTTGAAGAACAACTCCATGATGAGTTCAAGATGCTAAAATGACCTAGGTTGATGGGAATGGAGACCCTAAGGCACACCTTCGCCAATATATGTCTATAATTGGAGAACCTTGGTATAAGCATTCTAGAATCAATATGTCACAGCCATGGAGATTAAATTGATTCTATGTGACTTGGAGAATACCAAGCAGAAGCAAGAGGAAAGCTTCAAGAAGTACCTAGACCGCTGGAGAAGCTAGTTATTGAGGATGCAAATAAGGCCATCAGGAAAATGACTATATCAAAATGATTATCAAATGGACCATACCCTATATCTACAGTCAAGTTGAGAAGGATGACCTTCATGATTACAAACCTATGATAGTTGAAAGATATTGTTATGGACATAGGGGAAGAAGAAGATGAAAAAAATAGGAGGCTCTATACCTAAGGACACTATAAGAAGAGTAATGGACGAGGCTAAGATACAGGGCAAATAAATACCATCCAGAAGCGATACTTTTCTAACTTGGAAGGCCAATGTCCAAGATCTCGAACACGTTGAGAAACAATGCATTTTGAGACTACTAGAGCAAAATCCCGTGCCAGATCCGCTGCCAGCCATGCTTGACCCAAATCTATACTGCCAATTCCACTAATTCCCGGGAAATGAAACAGACAGATATGCCCTCCTCATGTACGAGATCTAAAATCTAATTGATGCCGGAAAAATACTTGATCTTGAAGGTTACCACACTTAGGCATGATTTTCACATTTGAATTCTTTTCTTGTCTTATAATGACTATTTTTTCTATGTTCAATGATGACATTAAGTTTGTTTTTCAAAATATTTTTTTGTCACTTGATAAAAATGGGCATGTTCATATTTTAAAAGAAACCTTGATTATGTAATCACTAGCATAATGATATCCATAAACATTGTGAAATAAAACTTGAACTTGGAATTCCAAAACACTTAAAAATAGATTATGCTCACAAAACCTGTAAGGATAGTCAAGACACTTGACATTCATTTGACTTTTTTTCCAATGCTAAGGATAAAGTGAAAACAGATTAAGGAGATGACGAAAGCAATATATATATATATATATATATATATATATATAAAGAGAAAAGAAGAAAATGGAAAAAAATATGCAAAAGAAAAGAAAAAAGAGAGATAAATGGTGAATCCTAAAAATCAAATCTATTATTTCAATTGCTTAGTAACCAGGAGTATCGTGCACCCCATGACTACTTTTGTGTCACACAACATCTCAAATATCGAGTATGTAAAGCAACTTGACTTGGTGAAATTATTGAGTAATTAGGGGCTCGATCAAAAGGAAATTTGACGACTTAAGGATGTTAAAGATCAAGATCAGCATTACATAAAATGAAATTTTGAGAAATTTTGTTGATCCTTAACTATGTGTTAGAATACATTGACCAAGGAAAAGATGAAAAATAAACTAAAATACCAGTTCTAATCTAAATTTGGCACCAACATAAACCAATATTGGTTACATGCAATTCTTGGTAAGAGAATCACACACACGGTGAGAAGCATTCGAAAGGTGAAACCTTTATTGGAATTGAATTTTGAATTTGGAAAATGCTCAAACTTTGAAAGAGAAAAAATTTTAAGAAATGATTTTCAAAATATACGCAAAGTCATTACATGATAAAAATGATTTGGGTAGAAAATTGATGGTTCGGGAACCCCGAGGGATAGCCTGAGTAGATAGTGAGACGATGCTTGATGGTATCTCCATATAAGGGCACCAAGACTCTTGTGTTATCTCAAATCGAAGAATGAGATTGCAAATTGAGATCATTTTCACACAAGTACACATGCATACAGACAACTACCATTGAAATTTGGACAAAGAAAGCCTTCAAGAGTTGGAGCAAGATACCGATAGCTCAGTTGCAGCTGTAGACATTGTATTTTTATATGAGCCCGATGATGAGCCTCGTATGGAGACACTACCTCAAAAATTGCGGAAGTTGCGGAAAATGAATGCCGTAAGGAAGGAAAACCTCCAAAATTTGCCCGTCATCGGATTCAGACCCACTAGCCTGCCTCGGACCGCATAGCCCTTGCTCCATGCAACACCTTCTTCGTCAGTCCATTATGCCATTACACCTTTCAACTTCGGCCCATCCACCCTCTGACCATGTGGCCCATGCATAATCTTCCCAAATACGATAAAATCTTCTTAGTTATGAGAGCATCAACACTTTCCAATTTAATGAGATTTTGGGGTCTCTTCCTCACCAATTTAACAAGATTTCCTCATCACCAAATTTATAAGATTTTATTCCCAAAATAATTTGATAATATATTTCCCAAATAAATATGATATGTTTCCCTATTTGGAGATCCCTTCAAATCATTATAAAAGGGACCAAGTCATCAGCAAAAAAAGAGAGGCTCTTTTCTACTTCATTGAGGGATCATCGAAAAAATGAGGAAGGAAGAGGGAGAATCACTGAAAAAATAGAGGAATCACCGAAAAAAACAAAAGGGAGAGAATCACTGAAACAAAGAAAAGAATGAGGAGAAAAACGGAAAGGGAAAACAGAGAGGAAAGAAAGAAACAAAAAAAAACAACTACAAACCGAAACAGCAAACCAGAAATCGAAATAGCAAATCAAAAACCAAAACAGCGACCAACAACCAGAAACAGCGAACCAACAACCAGAAACAGTGAACCAGCAACCAGAACCAGCGAACCTGTGAACCAGCGATCCATCCGGCGATGGCCTAACGCACTTCCGAGAAAGCAACTTAAAAGGTAAGACCTGAGGGCACCCTTACCATATTTATTTTATTGTTCCGGACGCTGCATGTCTGGCTAGACGTGAAATACGTCCAGCCGGGTATGTGAAGCCCTACATCAAAAATGGCCAAATCTCTGGCCACATTTCTTCTTCAGTATTTTGTTATCTATTTTTTCACTTTTATTGTTATTTTATTACTTTGCGTCTATTTTTTATGTTCGTTCATATTGCATTGATGATTATATGTGTTATTATCCCTTGCGGTATATCGGATGGAAACCTAAACATAAATTCCGTAGCCGAATCCGAATGGACAGTAGTGCAGTCTGTACTTGGGATACAACTCCACGTGCCACTTAGGAAATACTCATATATGCTTCGACCTCTTTTTTTTTATACTTTATGCATTTTTTACCACTTTAATTATTCATTTTCCATTATGCGTGTGTGATTAATTATCTACATTGCATTATACCTTTCATATTCTTTATATTTTACATCATTCATATTAATTTATTTCAATAATCAGTCACCTTATGTTATGCATGAGTGATTTAATTATATCTTTGCTTGAAGTTACATTATTTCTTTTAATAATTATGGGTGTGCAAATTTATGTTTATTTGAATTACCTTGCATGAACTGCATAAGACTTGGCTATACCATTGTGTGAACCCGTATATTATACTGGCATAAGTGAGGGACCATTCTAAACCCAATGGTTTGAGGTCTTCCCATGCGAGGGGTGAGTGTGACCTTAAATCTTTCCCAGTTCACACTGGGTGGCGACTTCTTCATTCTCCGGTTTAGTCCCCCGCAGGCTAATTCATACTCTCTACGGGTTGTGAGCCCAACATGTCGTGGTCACCGAACATCATAGGCATAGCGGTAAACCCCATTTCGCTTCTACAGATGGCGACTCCACTGGGGATAGAGAATCGGCCCCGAAATAATGCCTTGTAGTGTTTGTGGCTTTGGCTTTGGTTAACCAAGTCTCATATATTTTGCATACCATTCTTACCACTGATGGCGTCATGCATCATGAAGTCGCTTTCACTCAAGGCGGCGGATCGTTATGTGGTGATAACCATCACTCGCTAGCACGTACCCTAGGGTATAAAAAAGACGTGATCACTGTTGGTTTCTTTAATATGTCCCAAGGAAAGATTAAGCATTTGAAATACAATAAATGAATATATATTTAACTTTGAAGTATGGCGGAATCATACTTACAATGCTTTGTTGATGAAGAAAATCAAACCAAAATGGAAGCTCCAAGTGTTGATTGATTCGGCCAAGAGGAGAAGAAGGTGGAAAGCTCCAAGCTTTGTGAATTCCTTGCTCTATGATAGTTTCCCTATCACCTCTTTTGATCCCTTGAAGGTGCTAGCCTTGCATGTGAGAAGATGTTCCAAACAACCACACTATCTTCAAGCTTTTTGGCAACCAAAATGAAGAAGATGAAGACCAAAAAACTGCATGCAGTTTTCGGCAATGTGAGAGAGAGAAGAGAGATTTTTCTTGTTGATTTTTGATACCAAAAATCAATTTATTTTATGCCATAATATTTATTAAATAATAATAAATCTATGACACAAACCATGCAAAGGCTTAGAGTGTCAAACACTCAAATTCCATGCATAACAATTGAGTCATTATACACACTATCACCATGCAATGCATTATCAATAAAATAATACATATAATGACATGTGTCATGTGGGCCCCACACGTTTCCAAATGAAAGCGGGCCCACGTGCACTCACGCGTTCGGGTTCGATATTTCCGAAATACCGAACTTGCGTCGCGACGTTAATTAAATCGAATTTAAATAAATAATCGCGCCTAGCGAAATTATTATTTACGTCGCTAACGAATTAATTCTAAATTAACTCGTATGCCCGAATTAAAATCTAATTTTAATTTCGCGTCGAAATCGAATTTCAATTATTATATCGAATATAATAATTTTACTGATTAATTCCAAATTAATCGTTCTCTCTCTCTAAATAAGGCACTTTATCCGAGATAAAGTTTCTCCGCATTAATCCAAGATTAATTAAGTTCGAATCAAATATCATAGGTGAATCTTCAGGAAGCGACCCAAGAGATCTCCCGATATGTTGGCAGTAAATACGGTCGTCGGATAATCCGAACACGCACGTACCTTTACTACGTTCTTACCGATTCACAAGACAAGGTTGGCTTCTAGCAAAGCGCCATGCCTACCCAATTCTCCAGAAATATTCTTATAGGAATATAAGATCTATATCAAGCGTAGTATACCGTAGTATTGCGTACATCGATCCAGTATCGGATGATCACATGCTAGGCCTGGGGCTGGAGATGTGTCTGCCCCGTACGAAACATATATCGGACATCAAGCAACTAGTCTCTTTAAATCGGACAATCCTGACCTAGTCATATTGTCCCGACGGTTGCAACTTTTATAGAGTACTAGTTCTGTGTCCTGCGTGATCATCACCTCCATATGTCTGAAGCGATACTTCCATCTTGACATCACATCCAGTACACTACGATTCTCGATAAACCCAGAAGAGGTGTACACAGAACCGGTTAAGGTCCCCAACCACCAAAAACACCGTTTAAGTACCGATTGTCGCAAGTACTAGCGATGTAAGTCTCAGGTTAAGACCATATACACCTACCCTGATGCGGCCTCCCATAGACACCTAGACATACTACCAATGGGATTCCGCGGGGTCTATCCAGAGCGAAGCTGTTTTCCGTACCATCGGTAAAACACAACCTCCTATCGCACTTGCATAAGTATCCAATACTTAAATATATGAGAACTATGCCGTTGTGCCCTCACAACGTGCACAAGCGCAATACTAGTCTATTCCGCATTATCGATGTCCAGTCTCGATAATACTACGGCTAGGGATATTTAATGATTAAACCTTTATGGATTGATACTGTCTCATATCATCTCAATCCAGTACTAATCATATGGACTTTCGCCATTTATATATCAAAGTAAATAATATTTACAAAATGGCAAAAGGCAATTTCATTATTACATAGTTAATTTTGTACAATAATACAATATCATTTACAAACAGTGACGCTATGGGACACAATGTCTAACAATCTCCCACTTGGCCTATAGCCAGTCACTCAAGCATCTAATACCCGAACTATGTATGTGTCGTTCAAAAACTTGCTGAAGAACAGCCTTCGTCAGCGGATCTGCAATGTTGTCATCTGATGTGACCTTCTCGACTTTTACATCGCCACGATGTATAATCTCCCGAATCAGATGGTAACGTCGAAGAACATGCTTGGACCGTTGATGAGACCTTGGTTCCTTAGCCTGTGCTATAGCCCCGTTATTGTCACAATACAATGGAACGGGCTCAGCTGCTAACGGAACTACTCCTAATCCGATTAGGAACTTTCGGATCCAAACTGCCTCCTTTGCTGCTTCAGATGCAGCGATGTACTCCGCTTCTGTTGTTGAATCGGCAACAGTATCTTGCTTGGAAGATTTCCAGCTCACTGCTCCGTTATTCAAACAAAAAATGTACCCGGATTGCGACCTGTAGTCATCCTTGTCGGTTTGGAAACTTGCATCGGTATACCCAGATACCGCAAGTTCTCCACCTCCATAAATTAAGAAAGCATCCTTAGTTCGTTTAAGATACTTAAGGATATTCTTAACTGCTATCCAGTGACCTTCACCTGGATCGGCCTGATAGCGACTGCACATGCTCAAAGCATATGAGACATCAGGTCGTGTACATATCATGGCATACATGATCGATCCGACTGCCGAGGCGAACGGTATCCGACTCATGTTGTCTCTCTCTTCCTGAGTCTTAGGACACATGTCCTTAGACAGAGAGGTACCACGTACCATTGGAACCAATCCCCTCTTGGATTGTTCCATGTTGAATCGCTTCAACACTTTATCAATGTATGTACTCTGGGAGAGTCCAAGCAGCTTTCTAGATCTATCCCTGTAGATCTTTATTCCAAGAATAAAGGCTGCTTCTCCCAGATCTTTCATGGAGAATTTTAATGAAAGCCAAGCTTTCACCGACGTTAGCATGGGAATGTCATTGCCTATAAGCAATACGTCGTCGACATAAAGGACAATAAAAGTAAGTGCTCTCCCACTAACCTTCTTGTATACACAAGGGTCATCTGCGTTTTGCACGAAATCATATTCTTTTATGATCTCATCAAAACGCTGATTCCATGACCGTGATGCTTGCTTCAATCCATAAATGGATCGATTTAACTTACAAACCTTGTTTGCAAGTCTAGGTACGATAAAACCGTCAGGCTGTTGCATATAAACATCCTCCAAAAGGTTTCCGTTAAGGAAAGCGGTTTTAACGTCCATCTGCCATATCTCGTAATCGAAATATGCAGCTATTGCAAGCATTATCCGAATGGATTTAATCATGGCAACGGGTGAGAAGGTTTCGTCATAATCAATACCATATTGTTGACGATACCCCTTCGCTACAAGCCTAGCTTTGTACGTTTGTACGTTGCCATCCATGTCGGTCTTCTTCTTGAAGATCCATCTGCATCCAATAGGCTTTATGCCTTCTGGTGCATCAACCAGTGTCCAAACTTGGTTGGCGTACATGGAATCCATCTCGGACTTCATGGCATCTTGCCATAAAGCGGAATCGATATTTTGTATCGCTTCCTCATACGTAGCCGGTTCATTATCCTCAATAAGATTAATATCTACATGAGGTGAGATCAGGAACCCATACCTCTCAGGTACTGTTCTGACTCTCTCCGACCTACGCGGTCCTTGTGTATGTGAAGTTTGTGGTACAGACTCATCCCGGACGGTCTGTTCTTTTGTTCCGTCGTTGATTCATTGCCAGGAACAGTATCACTACGATCTTCATCGAGTTCTACTTTCCTCCCACTTACCACTGCATTTATAAAATCCTTCTCAAGGAAAAATGCTTGTAGAGCAACAAATACTTTGTTCTCTTGTGGGTGATAGAAGTAATATCCTTTGGTTTCCCTAGGATATCCTACAAAAAGGCATTTATCAGTTTTGGGTTCAAGTTTGGTACTTTCCAAACGTTTAACATATGCCCAGCATCCCCAAATCTTCAGGAAAGAGAAACCTGGTTTCCTTCCTGTCCATATCTCATATGGAGTCTGTTCAACAGACTTCGACGGTACCTTATTCAAAATAAGTATAGCACTGTTTAATGCGTATCCCCAGAAGGATATTGGTAGCTCAGTGCGACTCATCATTGACCTTACCATGTCCAACAAGGTGCGGTTTCTCCGTTCGGACACACCGTTTAATTGCGGTGTTCCAGGAGGAGTCCACTGTGAAAGAATACCATATTCTTTCAAGTAATCTTGAAACTCATAACTTAAGTATTCGCCACCACGGTCTGACCGTAATGTCTTAATACTCTTCCCTGTTTGTTTCTCTCCACTTCGTGTCGAAACTCTTTGAATTTCTCAAAAGTTTCCGACTTGTGTCTCATAAGATACACATAACCGTAACGAGATGCATCATCTGTAAAGGTTACGAAGTAGTGAAATCCACCTCTAGCCTGGCTAGACATGGGCCCGCATACGTCAGTATGAACGAGAGCTAACAGTTCTGTGGCACGTTCACCTTTACCGCTAAAAGGTGATTTAGGCATTTTGCCTAAAAGACAAGATTCGCAGACGTCATATGAATTGGGATCAAATTCGTCCAAGTACCCACTCTTCGAAAGTGTGGATATGCGAGTCTTGTTAATGTGTCCTAGACGACAATGCCACATATAAGCTTCATCTTTTAGATTACTCCTTTTGAGCCTTTTGTTTGTCATTTTAGGAGATTCATTTATATTCAAAATATAAAGACCGTTATTTGCAACAGCTGTGCAAATTTCTGCATCATTTTTATATAAATAACACCCAGTGTTTCTAAATACAAAAGTGTAACCCTGCTGGGTTAACAAGGATACAGATATAATATTCCTAGTTAAACTAGGTACAAAATAACAGTTCAAAAGTTTAAGTACATGCCCTGAGGGCAGTTCTAAAACAAAAGTCCCTACGGCCAAAACAGCAACTGGTGTTCCGTTTCCGACCCGTAGATCCATCTCCCCTGACGCCAGCATCCTGCTATCATGCAGATCCTGCACATCAGTACAAATATGAGCACCACAACCAGAATCAAAAACCCAATTTTAAAACTAGAAGTATTCATATTTATCTCAATAACAAACATACCAGAGGCGATAGCCTTGCCAGCCTTGATATCCTCCCTCTGCACAATGCTCATTTGGCAGTCACGTTTCCAGTGACCCCTCTTGCCGCAGTTGAGGCAGATGTCGCGAGATTTGTCCTTTGGCTTCCTAGAAGCCACTGTCAACTTGCCTTTGCCCTTTTTCTTGAACTTCTTCTTCCTCGCACCTCCAATTGCCTTGGGCCTAGCCTTTGGCGCATGAGAGGTCGATGCAAAATGCGCCTCGCGCTTGCTCCCCTTTAGGAGTTCCCTTTCGGACTCCTTCAATACGGATAACAGCTCTCCAAGAGTGTCATCTGTATCCATCAACTTGTAGTTGATTATGATTTGTTTCCAAGTATCAGGAAGTGACTGCAAGATCATATCTATAGTCAGCTCAGCCTCCAAGACTATTCCCATATTGGCCAACTCATCAATATCGGCGATCATTTGAGTCCCGTGGGCCTCAACTGATGCGCCGTCTGTCATCCGGGAGCGGAAGAGTTTCCTTACTAGCTCGTACCTCTTCATCCGCTTATTGGTGCGGTGAAGATCACGCAATCTTGCCATCATGTTATAGGGATCCAAGTCCCTGTACTGACTGGCGTCTGAAATGCTGGGTCATTGCAGCTAGCATAACTGACTGAGCTTGGTCACAATCGTCACTATGAGTCTTCCATAACTCTAGCTCCAGTGGCTCAGTGGGTTCAGGCGGGAGAGGTCTCTGAATAGTATACAGTATCCTCTCAGCCCCAAGCACTATCTTGAGGTTCATTTCCCAGTCGGCAAAGTTTGTCCCTTTGAAGACATTATCGCCCATGATTATGTCGCGGATATTACCTTTGCCAATCATCTTGACAACTATAGTCCAACTATAAAGTCAACGATGTTATGGGTACAGTCAAACTGTTACAAGTAAAATAACAATATATTAGTCCAACTAATTATTTAAAATATTGACGAAATAATTTTGAAAGACGTGTAAGGCTAAGTATCTGAACGAAATTGCAAATTCAATAATAGCCTCCCACTATTTTCTTCAAGTTTCTAACCCTCTGTAGAGAACTCGGGAAATCGAATTTCCTAGTGGGCTAGGATCCCGTTAAATAACACACAACCTTGACTTTGGCCAATAAAAATTGTATGCTATTTAACTTAGGTAGATCTCCATGATCAATTGGATCTCATCCAATTCCTAGATCCGGTTAGGTGGACATCCAAGTCCGAAACATATGTATAATGCCAATGTAACCATTACATTTTCCTAACCCTATCCTCCGAATCATCTAGGCCTTGGCTTTGGCCAAAAACAAACCTAATGATTCCAGTTAAGCGGGACCCATTGACGAGGAAAGTTTCGTAATCAATGTCGTTGGACAAAAAGTGATCTTGACTTTGGCCAATAAAAATCACGATTTGGACAAGACACCGATATGCAACAAAACTCTCATGATTCAAGTACATCCTTGATTGACAAAGGTCTTGACTTTGGTCAAAAACAAACCAATGCCAACTTCGGATCTTGAACAAGAACCATTCAATGGAAGGATATTCGCTTAATATAAATTGAGGGATTTTCGCGTAATTGGCAACCAATTTATTTATCTTTGTTAGGTCTCATCATCATACACCCTTAAGCATGCTTCTAAAACATCATAAAGCGCGTAAAGTAAATTAATAGTGATATGCGGATGGATATATAAACAACTTGTTCCTAGAACAAATCACTCCCTTTCCTCTCCCCGCTAGCACTATTCTACTACTACCCAATTACATAATACAATAAGAGAAACCTCATTTACATTGAGGGGAATTAGGTGAGAAGAGAATACAAAGAGATAAAGAGATAAGGCTGGACACGCAGGTCCAATTTATAAATTCCAAATTTACAATAATTTCTAAAATTACCCTTTCCCTTCTAATATCCATCCGATATACACTATTCATTCATCACATACATATATATTCAAACAAGACATGCTTTTACAACCAATCTAATCCAATTAATTAGTCTTTGTTTAAGTGATCATCCAATGTTCAAACAACGGTTTGATTTTGCGCGAGTCCAACTCGATTGAGAATAAGTACATAGGGTACGAATTCGCGAATTATATCGAACTACTTATTAAATCTAATTTAATTCGTATTCAATACTAATTCAATTATTTAATTCCAAATTAAATGTTTACACTTTTAATGTGCTTTAAAGACTTAGATTCTAAATCTAATCTTATTGGGCCTCAAAGCCCAACTAACATCCAATGTTTAATTTAATTCAAGTCAAATGGGCTTTCAATTGATTTATTAAGGCTTGGGCTTTGGTCAATGTGGGTCAAACCCAATTACCAAGCCCAAATAAGGAATCACCCTTAAATGCCATAAAACCAATTTTAAGCCCATAAGGCCCAATTAAATTATTAAAGCCCATTATATTATATTTGGACTTAATGGAGTGATTTAGGCCCAATTGGATCCAATCCTTTTGGCCCAAATCTACTTGGTCCAACCAAGCCCATTATGCCCAAATACAATATTAAAAGCCCAATTCACCAATTAAGCCCATTAATTAAATTTTATATTCCAAACATTAAAGTCCAATTAATTAAAGTGTAATACCAAGATTAATACATTAAACCAAATATTTCAAAAATACCCATTTAATTTATTAATCATGTATTGTTCAAAATAAATGTCCAACATTAATTTTACAAAAAAATCAACTCCTTTTCATGTCCTTGTACATTCGGCCAAGGTGAGTTTTTTGTGTCGATTTGTTTTTCAATCCGATTGAATTACTAATCTACGTCCCGTACACGTTCTAAGTCATCCAATGATCTTAAACACAAAAAATTCCAATCCACTCCAAGTAGCAACACATTCGGCCAAGGCATGAATTTGGGGAAAAATCATCCAATGCATTTTTCATAAAATTGATTCCATGTAACATCATTCTATATACATGTAAGCATTCTTATTCATCAAATTTCACAAGAACATGCTTCAACCAATTTTATCATACCATTCGGCCAAGGTTGAATTTTTGGGGAAAAATCATCCAATGCATTTTTCATAAAATTGATTCCATGTAACATCATTCTATATACATGCAAGCATTCTTATTCATCAAATTTCACAAGAACATGCTTTAATCAATTTCTTCATACCATTCGGCCAAGGTTAATTTTTGGGGAAAAATCATCCAATGCATTTTTCATAAAATTGATTCCATGTAACATCATTCTATATACATGCAAGCATACTCATTCATCAATTTCACAAGAACATGCTTCAACCAATTTTGTCAAATTTTAACCTAAAGTATTTCATGCTTAACCATGGCTCCATGATACCATTGTTGGTTTCTATAATATGTCCCAAGGAAAGATTAAGCATTTGAAATACAATAAATGAATATATATTTAACTTTGAAGTATGGCGGAATCATACTTACAATGCTTTGTTGATGAAGAAAATCAAACCAAAATGGAAGCTCCAAGTGTTGATTGATTCGGCCAAGAGAGAAGAAGGTGGAAAGCTCCAAGCTTTGTGAATTCCTTGCTCTATGATTTTCCCTATCACCTCTTTTGATCCCTTGAAGGTGCTAGCCTTGCATGTGAGAAGATGTTCCAAACAACCACACTATCTTCAAGCTTTTTGGCAACCAAAATGAAGAAGATGAAGACCAAAAAACTGCATGCAGTTTTCGGCAATGTGAGAGAGAGAAGAGAGATTTTTTTGTTGATTTTTGATACCAAAAATCAATTTATATTTATGCCATAATATTTATTAAATAATAATAAATCTATGACACAAACCATGCAAAGGCTTAGAGTGTCAAACACTCAAATTCCATGCATAACATTGAGTGCATTATACACTATCACCATCACCATGCAATGCATTATCAATAAAATAATACATATAATGACATGTGTCATGTGGGCCCCACACGTTTCCAAATGAAAGCGGGCCCACGTGCACTCACGCGTTCGTTCGGGTTCGATATTTCCGAAATACCGAACTTGCGTCGCGACGTTAATTAAATCGAATTTAAATAAATAATCGCGCCTAGCGAAATTATTATACGTCGCTAACGAATTAATTCTAAATTAACTCGTATGCCCGAATTAAAATCTAATTTTAATTTCGCGTCGAAATCGAATTTCAATTATTATATCGAATATAATAATTTTACTGATTAATTCAAATTAATCGTTCTCTCTCTCTAAATAAGGCACTTTATCCGAGATAAAGTTCTCTCCGCAATTAATCCAAGATTAATTAAGTTCGAATCAAATATCATAGGTGAATCTTCAGGAAGCGACCCAAGAGATCTCCCGATATGTTGGCAGTAAATACGGTCGTCGGATAATCCGAACACGCACGTACCTCGTACTACGTTCTTACCGATTCACAAGACAAGGTTGGCTTCTAGCAAAGCGCCATGCCTACCCAATTCTCCAGAAATATTCTTATAGGAATATAAGATCTATATCAAGCGTAGTATACCGTAGTATTGCGTACATCGATCCAGTATCGGATGATCACATGCTAGGCCTGGGGCTGGAGATGTGTCTGCCCCGTACGAAACATATATCGGACATCAAGCAACTAGTCTCTTTAAATCGGACAATCCTGACCTAGTCATATTGTCCCGACGGTTGCAACCTTTTATAGAGTACTAGTTCTGTGTCCTGCGTGATCATCACCTCCATATGTCTGAAGCGATACTTCCATCTTGACATCACATCCAGTACACTACGATTCTCGATAAACCCAGAAGAGGTGTACACAGAACCGGTTAAGGTCCCCAACCACCAAAACCAAAGTTTACCGATTGTCGCAAGTACTAGCGATGTAAGTCTCAGGTTAAGACCATATACACCTACCCTGATGCGGCCTCCCATAGACACCTAGACATACTACCAATGGGATTCCGCGGGGTCTATCCAGAGCGAAGCTGTTTTCCGTACCATCGGTAAAACACAACCTCCTATCGCACTTGCATAAGTATCCAATACTTAAATATATGAGAACTATGCCGTTGTGCCCTCACAACGTGCACAAGCGCAATACTAGTCTATTCCGCATTATCGATGTCCAGTCTCGATAATACTACGGCTAGGGATATTTAATGATTAAACCTTTATGGATTGATACTGTCTCATATCATCTCAATCCAGTACTAATCATATGGACTTTCGCCATTTATATATCAAAGTAAATAATATTTACAAAATGGCAAAAGGCAATTTCATTATTACATAGTTAATTTTGTACAATAATACAATATCATTTACAAACAGTGACGCTATGGGACACAATGTCTAACAATCACTTGGTCAGTCGAACCCTTAAGTGGGGAGACCTAGTTGTGTGCAACCCTTCACTGATGAGAGCCTTTTCCCACCATTGTAAGCCCACATACGAACCACAGTTATGTGTTCTATAGAAGCTACCCGATGCTTATGTTTGGGCCCATTATCATTTGGATCCATTTGGGCTTCTTGTCATAGGGTACGAACTTGTTGGGCCACTTAAACTGGGACGAGTTTGTATCTTATGATGATTAGGCCAAAAATTTTCAAAGTGACTATGGGCAACCTGTAGGAGCGAAGCGGGGTTTACCACAATGCCTATGATGTTCGGCGACCACGACACTGTTGGGATCGAAGCCCGTAGAGAGTACGGAGTAGCCCGCGGGGGACTAAACCAGAGAATAAAGAAGTCTCCACCCAGTGTGAACTGAGAAAAGATTTAAGGTCGCACTCACCCCTCGCAAGGGAAGACCTCAAACCATTGGGTTCGGAATGGTCCCTTACTTATGCCAGTATAATGGATGGGTTCACACAATGGTATAGCCAAGTCTTATGCAGTTCCTGCAAGGTAATTCAAATAAAAACAAATTTGCACACCGATAAATATTAATAATCACAATAACATAGTTCCAAAAGCATATTAAATAAGAAATACGAGATGCAATAACAAAAATCATAATAAATAATTAAAAGTAGGAAAATCGTCAATATATAAATGGCAAACAAAAGGGGGGTTAATCACGCATATATGAGTATTTCCCGAGTGGCACGTTGAGTTGTATCCTAAGTACAAATCGCAATACCGTCCATTCAGATTCGACTATGGAATTTACGTTTGGGTTTCCATCCGATATACCACAAGGTATAATAACATGCATAATCATCAATGCAATGTAAATAGACATAAAAAATATAACCATACATATGCGGATAATCACCAACATGAAAAAATAAAATAAATGGAAAAATAATAAAATAACAATAAATAGACAAAAAGATAAATAACAAAATGAATGTGAAATAATAAAATAACGATAAAGGTGAATAAAAAATAAATAACAAAATACCAAAAAAGAAATGAAATATGACCAGAAATTTTTCCGTCTTTAATGTAGGACTTTGCATACCCGGCTGGAAGTATTTCACGTCCAGCCAGGCATGCAGCGTCCAGAACTATGAAAATAAATGTGGTAAGGGTTCCCTCAGGTCTTACCTTTTAAGTTGCTTTCTCGGAAATGCGTTAGGCCATCACCGGGAGGATCGCTGGTTTGCTGGTTCGCTGTTTCTGCTCACTAGTTCACTTTTGCTGTTTCCTAGTTGCTGTTTTCTGGTTGCTATTTTTGGTTGTTTTGGGGGCTGTTTTTGGGGCTATTTTTTGTTGTTCTTTGGGACTGTTTTTGGGCGCTATTTTTTTGGTGATTTTTGCTGGTTGTTTCACGGTTATTTTTGGTGGTTTTGGTTTCTCTAGTTCACGCCACTTCACGCTGCTCACTGGTTTAACATCCAAGTCTGCACGTTTGCTTCACGCTGCTCACTGGTTTCACTCATTTTTTTTTCTTCGGTTTTCTTATCCTTTTTCCTTTGGTTTTCTGGTGATTTTTTTCTGTGTTTTTCTTTTTGTTATTTTTCGATCAAAAGAAGAAAGGAGCCCTTAGGGTTTTCTTGTTTTTTTTTTTTCTCATTTTCAGTCCCCATTTGATGATGAAAAAGTGTCACTTTTATAATGTTTTGAAAAGATCTCCAAATAGGGAAATAAATCATATTTATTTGGGGAATATATTATTAAATTATTTTGGGAATAAAATCTCATGAATTTGGTGATGATGATATCTCAAATCTTGTTAATTAGAAAAGGGAAGGATTTCAAATCTTGTTTAATTGGAAAATATTGATGATGGGATTTGAGCATGTGGAATGCATGGGGTTTTGGGCATGTGCATGGGTTCATGGGCCTTGTGAGTATATGGTGGGTTGCATGGGCTTTGGGCCGAGGCTATGGCTTGAAGTAGAAACTGACTGAGCGAATCTGAAGCTGGCTAGTGAGTCCGAATCCGATAAGGTGCTAATTTTAGTGGTTTTCCTTCCTTTCGACATTAGTGTTTCGCAACTTTCGTAACTTTTCAGGTAATGCCTCCATACGAGGCTCATCATTAGGCTTATGCAAAAATACAGTGTCTACAGTCTCCCCAACTTTGATGGGGCTTGTGCAGTGTGTGATAGCGACAACCCTATCTAAGTCTTAAATATATTTTTACTTACATGGTTCGTCGGCCATTGCCGGACTTACATGTTGTTTCACTACTTTTGTGAGATGGTTCGATCTATGGGATTTATTCCCGAACTAAGTTGATTTGACGGCAATGTGCTGTGACCCCTGGGATTCATCCCTGCGAGATACTTCGATCTCAAGGATTTAATCCCGAACTGAGTTGATTTGATGGCCAGGTGTTTCAACACTTGGGATTCATCCCTGCGAGATGCTTCGATCTCTAGGATTTATTCCCGAATTGAGTTGATTTGATGGTGAGGTGCTTCGACCCCTAGAATTCATCCTTGCGAGATGCTTTGATCTCTAGGATTTATTCTCGAACTAAGTTGAGTTGATGGCAAGGTGCTTCGACCCTTGTGCTTCATTCCCGAACCATGCTGGGTATGAGATGCTTCGATCTCTCAGGTGCTTCGACCTCTAGGCTTCATTTCCGAACTGAGTTGAGTTGATGGCGAGGTGCTTCTACCCCTGGGCTTCATTCCCGAACCATGCTGGGTGTGAGATGCTTTGATCTCTGAGGCGTTTCGACCTCTGGGCTTCATTCCCAAACTGAGTTGAGTTGATGGCGAGGTGCTTCGACCCTTGGGATTCATTCCCGAACCATGCTGGGTGTGAGATGCTTCGATCTCTAAGGCGCTTCGACCTCTGGGCTTCATTCCCGAACTGAGTTGAGTTGATGGCGAGGTACTTCGACCCTTGGGCTTCATTCCTGAACCATGTTGGGTGTGAGATGCTTCGATCTCTGAGGAGCTTTGACCTCTGGGCTTCATTCCCGAACTGAGTTGAGTTGATGGCGAGGTGCTTCGTCCCCTGGGCTTCATTCTGGAACCATGCTGGGTGTGAGATGCTTCGATCTTTGAGGTATTTTGACCTTTGGGCTTCATTCCTGAACTGAGTTGACTTAATGGCGAGGTGCTTCGACCCCTGGGCTTCATTCCCGAACCATGATGGGTGTGAAATGCTTTGATCTCTGAGGCGTTTTGACCTATGGGCTTCATTCCCAAACTGAGTTGAGTTGATAGCGAGGTGCTTCGACCCCTGGCTTAATTCCCGAACCATACTGGGTATGAGATGCTTCAATCTCTAAGGTGCTTCGACCTCTGGGCTTCATTCCCGAACTGAGTTGGGTTGATGGCGAGGTGCTTCGACCATTGGGATTCATTCTCGAACCATGCTGGGTATAAGATGCTTTGATCTCTAGGTGCTTCGACCTCTGGGATTCATTCCCAAACTGAATGGAGTTGATGGTGAGGTGCGTCGATCTCTGGGCTTCATTCCCGAACCATGTTGGGTATGAGATGCTTCGATCTCTGAGGTGCTTCGACCTCTGGGATTCATTCCTGAACTGAATGGGTTGATGGCGAGGTGCTTCGACCCATGGGTTTCATTACCGAACCATGCTGGGTTTGAGATGCTTTGATCTCTAGGTGCTTCGACCTCTGTGATTCGTTCCCGAACTGAATGGAGTTTATAACGAGGTGCTTCGACCCCTGGGCTTCAATCCCGAACCATGCTGGTTTGAGATGCTTCGATCTCAAAGGTGCTTCGACCTCTGGGATTCATTCCCGAACTGAATGGGTTGATGGCGAGGTGCATCGACCCCTGGGCTTCATTCCCGAACCATGCTAGGTGTGAGATGCTTCGATCTATGGGATTTTTTCCCGAACTGAGTTGGGTGATGGCATTTTGGTCCATCAGCGAGGCTCTTTCATCCACTGGGGAGTTTTTTTTCTATGATGTTGAGGTGATTCGACCTTTGGGATTCATTCCCAAACTGTTGAAAAGGTGGGCCTCGGTGCTAGGATTCCTTCCCGAGCTATTAGACTGATGGTGGTGAGGTACTTCGACTCCTGATCCATCCTCATTCTCGAGGCTCTTTGATCATCCTCATTCCCGAGGTTGTTCTTCCTTCTCGGAGTTCTTCATCCTCATTCCCGAGATTGCTCTCTATTCTTGGAGTTGCTCTTCCACGCTGGTTTTCTTTTTCTTCGTCCTCATTCCCGAGGTTGCTCTCCATGTGATGTGTATGCATGTATGCATGGATACATTCCCTATTCCGATGGGTTTCTTTGTCCTATTAGCTTGATGTCATCATTGATTAGGCATTCCTTGCACTAGAGGGTTTTCCTTCACCCCTTTAGGGATCCTATTGGCATTTGGTGCCCTTTTGCCTATGCAAATATTTTATCGCCCCCTTGGCCTGCTTATAGTTTCCTTCTGTCAATTTTCGTCTAGTGATTGTTTAGTTTTCTTTGGTCTCATGGCTCAAGGTTATGTTGTGTCTCTTGTTCGCAGGGTGGTAGACTGGTCATCCCCGAACTTGGCTCAGTTTTTTGCTCTCTGCTACGGAAAATATACTGCCTTATGCTTCGTCCATTAAGTTGCATGTCCTTTCTATCTTTTGCCTAAGCTGTCTTTTCGGATTTTCAACTTAGTGGATTGCTATATCTTGCATGAGTCGCTTTTTCCGATTTTCAACTCAGCGAGCTAAGAAAAATTTCTTTTTTTATTTTTTTTTAAATTTTTTTTTTTAAGATATGTCCTCATTCTTGAGGCTATTTACTCGTCCTCATTCCTGATGTTCTCCATTCTCGGAGTCTCTCTCATAGATCTCCTGACCTTGGTCCGACATTTAAGAAACAAAAGACGTGATTTGTAATTACTTGACTCTAATCTTTCCCGGTTAGCTGGGATTTATGCAATCTATGAACATTTTGAACATTTGTTTCAATAAAGGCATTTGCATTACTTCTTATTACACATGTAGGAAATAAACTGCATTGCAAGGGTACCACTATCGCTAACTGTTCCTTACGGATTTTACAATTAACCATTTTCTTGCTCAACCCAACGAGCCTTTCTATTTTTTTTATATGCAAAATATTGTTTCAGCCTGTCCATGTTGATGGGCTCGGTGAACTCGTTTCCTTCCAAATCTGACAATCTCATTGCCCCATTCCCCATCATCTTCCTGACTAGGTATGGCCCTTCCCAATTGGGCATGGACTTTCCCCTTGGGTTCATTATTAGTGGCTTCAACTGCTTGAGCGCTAGATCACCTTCTCTGATCTTGGTGGGACGCACCTTCTTGTTGAACACCCTAGCCAACCTTTTCTGGTATAGCTGCATATGGTACAAGGCCTTTATCATTTTCTCATCCAGTAATGCTAGTTGTTCGAACCTCTGCGAGGCCCATTCTTGCTCAGGCAATTATGCCTCTGCTAGTACCTGTATTGATTGTATCTCTATTCCTACTGGTAACACTGCCTGTACCATCATCGCCCCCAACGCTTTAAGTTCTATGGCCAAATAAAACACCAAGGGTTTGCCCGGCCTTGGGGGTTTCAAGACGGGTGGTTTATCCAAGTATTCTTTGATTTTGTCAGAAGTTTCTTGACATTAACTACTCCACTCCACAGACTGGTCCTTCCTCAATAGCTTGAAGATGGGCTCACATACTGATGTTAGCTTGGCAATAAATCGACTAATATACTAGATTTTCCCGAGAATTGCTCTAACTTCCTTTCTTTTTTATTTCTTTTTTGTTTTTTTTTCCACCTTTTGATTGCGGGCTTCATACAGAAGCATATTCTTACTGAGCTAGTGGACAACATATTCCACCCCTGTCTCATCTGCCTGTACCCTCATTGCCCCCAGCGCTTTGGTTTCTATGGCCAAATACAACACCAAGGGTTTGTCCGGCTTTGGGGGGGTCTCAAAATGGGCGGTTTAACCAAGTATTCTTTGATTTTGTCAAAAGCTTTTTGACATTGCCTTTTCCAATCCGTAGACTAGTCCTTCCTCAATATCTTGAACATGGGCTCTCATACCAATGTTAGCTTGGTAATTGCCTTGATCTTTTCAGGGTCCCTGATATAATGGATTTTAAATTGGAAAGCTCTGACTTCATTTTCTGTCTTCGGTGCGGGCATCTCGGTAATTGCCATGATCTTTTCAGGGTCTACTTGAATCTGCTTCTTGACTTCTTCCGTAACCTTTTCGGCCTATTATGGCCTCATTATTCGGAGCTTCTGTTTTACTAGTCTCATGTTCGGATAAGTTGGTATCATGTGCTGGGCAATACTCCTGTCCACTCCTGGCATGTCTTCATAAGACCAGACATATACTTTTGCATATTTTATTAATATTCTCTCTAATTCTTCCAGCTCATCAGGGCAAACCTCACTTGCAATTGAAATTTCCTTGGGGTTTTTCACATGTACCAAGATTAAATACATTTGTCTTTGTTGAGTTAATGTTAAATATGCTCATGCCATGCGTGTTATGATGCAGACTAAAAGGAAAAATACTCGAACAAGTAAGCAAAATCAATGTCTTTATGATTAATAAATGCAGGATTACAATTAAATAAGTCAGGAAAATATACATCTTCCTAATTTGCAGTATTCTCTCTTTCGTCTTCTTACTTTCTTCGAGCGTCAGATTCTCCAACTGCAGTAGTTCTTCCTCCCATTTATTTTCCTCTTTTGCAACCTTCTCTTTGTCACTGCTCGAGAAGTTTTCCCAGAAATCTCTCCTTTGCTCTGTTTCATCTTCACTGCTGTTATCCCATATCCCCATGTAAGAAGCTTGGTGGTTGAGAGTTTGGAGGATAAAGCTTTCGGTTAGGCCGGAGTTAATCATGTAGGTGGGTGGTGGAACAGAGTGGTAGTTGGGTAGAGGGTTTCTGTGTGTGTTGGGTTGTTCTTTTTCTGGGTCGGGTATCTTATGGGTGTCAATGAGGTCTTGGATCGCATGCCTGAGGCGGGCGTAGTTGTTAGTTTCGTGGCCTTTTTCCTGATGGAAGTGACAGTATAGGTTTAGGTTGAGGTGGGGTGGCACAGGGTTTGGAAGTGGTCTAGGTTCTAAAGGTTTTAGGAGTCCTTGGCTCTTCAGCTTTTGAAACACCTTTGACAAAGGTCTACCAAAATTGGAGAATCGCCTATTTCTGATGGCGGTGACCTCAGCAAAAGCGGGATTGGTCCCTGAAGGTCCCCCAATGGTCTTTCTATTCTGGTCGTAAAACTTTCTGTTCTCGGCTTCCTCTTTCTTAATATAATAGGACACAGAAATCGGCGACGCTGTTCTAGGCTCGCGGCCTAGTTGGGAGTACGGAATAGCCCACGGGGGAACTAAACCGGAGAACAAAATGGAGTCGCCACCCGGTGTGAATCGGGACAAAGATTTAAGGTCGCACTCACCCCTCCCAAGGGAAGACCTCAAACCGTTGGGTTCGGAATGGTCCCTTACTTATGCCACTTGTAATGATATGATTTGTGCAATGAATTAACCTAATCTACGCAAAATATATGTTCAAGAGTAACTTAGATCTAGTTCACATTCGTCAAAGTAAATCCTATGTCTAAGTTTGCATGCTAGAAAAGTAAGTCATCATAACGGCAAACATACAATAACACACGATAATCTCATGAACATACTTCAACCATATAATGCGGAAAACAAATAACAACCTAAACATAATGCAAATTCCCAACGCAAAATGAATATTTAATCATGCTTAAAAATAAACGACATACTAGACTAAATCATGCTTTAATTATAAATAACGTACTAGCAACCTAATCATGCTCAAATACATGGTTGGATGAAACGAAATACGTGTGTCTCTCAAGTGGTACGTGGCATTGTATCCCGAGTGCAAACCGCACTACCGTCCATTCGGATTCGGCTACGGAATTTACGTCCGGGTTTCCATCCGTTATACCACAAGATAGACCATATATTCCGTTCATCCGGAATTCACATCATGCATCAATCCATAATACTCACATGCAATAAAGTATTAAAATAAATAAAATAAAAAGAACGAAAGATAATAATAAAGAAGGTGCCCTCAGGTCTAACCTCTTTTGTCGTCTCTCGAAAGCGCGTTACACAGCCGTCGGAAGGTTTGATGCTCCGCAACTCTCCCGGTTCACTGGTTCAATGTTTTTCCTCGCTGTTTCACTGTTTGGGCAGCTGTTTTCACTCTGTTTTGCTTCTGTTTTCAAGGTATTTTTTGGTCACTATTTTTAGTAATTAAGGGACTGTTTTGCGGATTGTCTGGACTGGTTTGGGTTACGGTTTTTTGGACTGTTTTGGGGGTAGTTTTTGGAATGTTTTTAGTGCAGTTTTATGGCTGTTTGGGGGCATTTTTAAGGGTCTAAGATGCGGCAGACTGGGCAGTTTTATGAGGGTTTGAGCGACAGTTTAAGGGACTGGTCAGTGAGCAGTTTAGGCGTGCAATGAGGTGGGGTTTGCGGCTGAACTGAGAGTGCAGTTTTGGTGATTAACTAGGCAGTTTCAGGGGTAGTTGATGAGTTGATTTTGGGGGGCTTGAGGACGTGTTGTGGAGGTAGTTGGTGGCTTACGTGAGTGGAGTGTGTTTGTGGCGTGGGGCAGTGAATGGCTTACGTGAGTGGAGTGTGTTTGTCGCGTGAGGCAGTGAAGGGCTTACGTGAGTTGTGTGCGTGAAGGGGCAGGTGGCGTGAGGCAGTGAAGGGGGTCTTATGAGCTGTGTGCGTAAAAGAGCAGGTGGCGTGAGTGGGGGCTTTGTGCGTGAAGGGGCATGTGGCGTGAGAATGGTTTTTTGCGTGAAGGGGAAGATGGCGTGAGAAGGGTTGATGGATGCTTGAAGGTTGCCGAGTGCTGTGTGCTTGCTAGGGTTTATTTTTGTTTGTCTTATTTTTTGTGAGTCTGAGCTAGGGTAGGATGTGTTGGTGAATTGTTCTTTTTATAGGCAATGGGATGAGGGTTATCCTTATTTGAGAAGGAAAGGATTTGGGTAATTAATGGGAGATATTTTTAATTATATGTGATAAGGAAATCTTTTAATTAGGGAAGTGATTTGATTTAATTTGATTTATTCTCTTTTAGTTAGGGATATGATTTAGTTTAATTAGGCAAGGGATCCATGAGATTTCTTTAATTTAGGAAGTGGATTTGGCTTGATTTATGCATGTGTTTAATGTGATTTTTGTTAATTAGGAGGGTGTTTGGGCTTGTAACTTAGGGTCTATTTGGTGGGCTTGGATGTTTGGTTTAGTGGTGTGGGCTAATGGTGTGTGTCTTGCAGGCTTTTGGGCTAAGGGTATGTTTTAAAACGGAGGTCCAACAAGCGAACCCGAAGCTAATCCAGCGAGTTAAGTCCAACAATGTGTCAATTATTGACTATTCCCTTCCGACGTCCGTTTCCTGCGGCTTCCACAATTAAAGAGGTAGTGTCTCCATGGGAGACTCATCATCGGGACTTATATGCAAAAATGCAGTGCCTACAGATATCCATGACAGTTTCTCTTAACTGTCAAAAGTCGTTAATCATGGAGGTCTGATGAGTGGAAAATATTTCAATATTTACCGCCGCTTTTACTTAATATTTTGTTTAGTTTCTTGGGTTTGATGAACGTTTTGATGTGTTTTAGTTTACTTTACAGATAAAATAATATTGGGACTCAATGAAATCATTTCGAACGAAATGTGGGTCAAATAAGGGCAAAAAATTGGACTTGACATATTAATTTTGGAGAATGGAAACTTGAAAGGGCGTTCTAAAGAAGTGCAGTTTCGAAAATTCCAGTTTTTCGCAAGTGTTATTTGTAATAATTAAAGTCATTTTCAAAGCAAACAATAAATAAATAAATAAAAAATAAAAATAGTCAAACTCCAACCAAACATGAAAGCAATTAATAATGGATTTGGTGGAGCAATTAGTGGAGCAAAATAATAATTGATTTGTTGGATGATTTGATGGAGGCAAAATTTTTCCTATAAATACAAGACCATTTCATTTGTAAATTCATACTTTCTTCTTTGAAATTCCTTAAGAATAACTAAGAAGATTCTATCTTGTTTGTTTGTTTACAGCTTTCAGTAATTAATTTATGCTTTCGCACTTTCTTTTCTTTACTTTTCAGTTTTTACTTTCCGCAATTTACTTTTACGCACAATACTTTTCTTTCTTTACTTTTTCAGTTTTTACTTTTCAGTAATGAGGAGGTAACTCCCCATTGCTGGAGTAAAAGGTAGAACTTTTATTACTAATATTTAGATTAATCTCCATTAAATATAATATATAAACTAGTTAAACATGACTTAATGAGGATACTGTCTGATTGGTCGGTTGGTAATTATTGAAATTGATTTTAACCTGACTAAGCTGGATACCGCCTGATTGGTCGGTTGGTAATTAATTATTAATTTGAATTAATCTGGATACCGTCTATATGGCTGGTTGGTAATTATCACGCAAAGTTAATATATTATATTAAGGGAGATATCTAAAATATAAGTAATAAAAGTGGATCATTTTACCTCAACATTTTCTTTTATTGTACTTTTACTTTATTTACTTTTCAGTAATTTACTTTCAGCATTTACTTTTCAGCAATTTACTTTCAGCATTTACTTTCAGCATTTAATTTTCAACATTTAATTTTCAGCATTTTACTTTACGTCATTTACTTTTCAGTATTTAATTTCCAGCAATTTACTTTATGTCTTTTATTTTATTTAAGTTTTTACTACCCGTAAATATGTGTCATAACTAAGTCAGTTATCTGGGGTTGTGATGAATTCCAATATCACCGGTTTATAAAGGGTTAAATTACGGTTTGGGTAATATAAAGGTTTATTTATTGAGCCTTAATCCTAATGATTTTATTAACTGGCCATTAATAAAATTGAACTGGTAAACTTAAAATGAATTTGGAAAAGAGATTTTAGGTTAAAGACCTTAGACTCAATAGCCCACAATCTTCCTTGAGGATATATAACCCTTTAATAGATTTCCTTACATGATAGAAATATACTGTTGGAATTTTCTAAGCATCCCATGATCATTTAACAAGCATGAAACAAGTGCGAATACAACGAGGAGTTGCAGAATACTCACATCGATCGGTTGAGCGACGCCACGACAAACAAAAATTCAGTTTCTGCTCATGGATGGTTACGGCAGTGAGCTGCTGTTGCTCCTCCATTTTCGGCTTCAATCATCTTTCGTCAAGCTCCAAGCTTCGTCAAATGATTCCAAGCTCATGGGTGGACTTCCCTATCAACTTCGCATGTCTCTCGGAGTGCTAGCTCTTGATGATTTTGCCGCAAAATCATCACACTTTGCTTCATTTTTCTTCCATGGCTCTCGGCAGTGGGCTGCCAAACCAGAAGAAAAATAGCCTGTTGGCTGAATGAGAGAGATGGAGATTTTGGCTCCCAAAATCGTGAGAAGAGAGAGAGAATGGAATGGTGTTGGTTTTGTGTATTTGTGTATCTAACACACATAATACCTTTTAAAAAAAAATCAATAAATGATTTACAATAAATTTGGATTTTTAAATCAAACAATAAAAGCCACACCAACCTCCATCAACTCACATCACTCATGAATAGTGACTTACGTCAATCACTCAAAGTGAAAGACATCTATCACTTGATTGACGAATGATGTGACGCTAGATGCGACTAGCGATTTGACGCTTGATTTGAATTGTGTGCGGCACTCGAATTCGAAATGCGAATGCGCTCGCAAAAAATACCGGGCTCGGGTTCGCTAATTCCAAATTAACGAATTTTCCGTTGCGACATAATTAAATCTAATTTAATTAAATAATCATGCCTAGCATAATTACTATTCATGTCGCTAACGAATTAATTCTAAATCAATTCGTTCGCCCGAATTAAAATCTAATTTCAATTCCGCATCGAAATCCAATTTTGTTTAATATAACGAATATATTAATTTATCGATTAATTCCAAATTAATCCTTATCTCTCTTAAATTGATATTTTATCCCAGATAAAAATATCTCCTCAATTAATCCCAGATTAATTTTCTCTCTCATCTAATTAATCCCAGATTAATTAAAAGTGCGAGTCATACGTCATCGGTGAATCTTCAGGAAGCGACCCATTAGATCCCCGGATATGTTGGCAGTAAATTCGGTCGTCGGACTATCCGAACACGTAAGTACCTAGTACTACGTTTATACCGATTTACAAGACAAGGTTGGCTTCTAGCAAAGCGCCATGCCTACCCAATTCTCCAGAAATATCATTACAGGAATATAAGGATCTATATCAGGCGTAGTATACGTAGTATTGCGTATTTCGATCCAGTATCAGATGATCACGTGCTAGGCCTGGGGTTGGAATTGTGTCTGCCTCGTACGAAGCACATGTCGGATGTCTGGTAACTAGTCTCTATAATTGGATATACATGACCTTGTCATAATATCCCAATAGCTGCAGCATATAAGAGAACCAGTTCCGTATCCTACGTGACCATCATCTCTATATGACTGGAGTGATACTTTCGTCTTGACATCACACCCAACACACTACGATTCTCGATATACCCAGAAGAGGCGTACACAGAAACCGGTTAAAGCCCTGTATGACTAAAACCAAAGTATATTGATTGTCGCAAACATTAGCGGTGCAAGTCTCAGGTTAAGACCAAATACACCTACCCTGATTTCGGACTTCCATAGACACATAGTTATACTACCAATGGAATTCCGAGGGGGTCTATCCAGAGCGAAGCTGTTTCCCGTACCATCGGTAAAACACAACCTCCTATTACACTTGCATGAGTATCTTATACCTAAATATATGAGAATTATGCCGTTTGTGCCCTCACAACTCGCACAAGTCTAATACTAGTCTTTTACATATTTATCGATGTCCAATCTCGATAATGCTCTGACTAGGGATATTTAATGATTTATCCTTCGTGGACTGATACTGTCTCATATCATTCTCAATCCAGGAACAAATCATAGGGACCTCATATCATTTATACATCTTGGTGATCTAATCACAAATGATAAGAGAGTAATCTCCTTTGTCACATAGTTAATTTGTACAACAACACCATGATCTGTACAAATAGTGACATTATGGGTCATAATTGTCCAACAATCTCCCACTTGGCCTATAGCCAGTCACTCGAGTGTCTGACACCCGAACTATGTACGGTTGGCTCAAATTGCTGAGAAAAGGCTTTGGTCAGCGGATTTGCATGATTATCATCTGATGCGATTTATTCGATCATTACATCACCACGATATATGACCCGATCGAATCAGATGAATATCATAGTATGTATCTGGATCGTTGATGAGACAATTAATTATTTAGCCTGTGCTGTAGCCTAACTCAGCTGCTAACAGAACTATCTCTAATCTAATTAGATTTGTTATCGACCCATAAGGCTTCTATTGCTGCCTCAGCTGCAGCAATAACCCACATTTGTTGTTTATTTGGTAACAATATCTTGCTTGGAAGATTTCAAGCTCACTGTACCGTTATTCATACTATATAGTACCGTTTGCGACTTATAGTCATTATTATCGGTTTAGGAAACTTGCGGTAGTGATCCCAGTCACTTCAAGTTCTCATTCTCCATAGTATAAGACAACATCATTAGTTCTTTAAGAAACTAAAGGATGTTCTTAACATCAATCCAGTGACTATCACTAGGATTGGCCTGTTTGAGACTTCATATGCTCAAAGCGTATGAGACACCATGTCGCGTATATTTTTCAATGTACGATTTCTCGGAGAGTATTCGAAAGCCAAGCTTTCGCCGATTGTTTTTATTATGGGAATATCATTTCCAAGAAATGACATATTATCATTATTTTATAAGACAGCCACTGTTAGTGAGCTCCCACTAACCCTCTTATATACACAAGAATCATTTCTTTTTGAATTAAATCATACTCCATTATGATTACATCAAAACGATAATTCCAAGAACTTATGCTTGCGTCAATCCAAACATGGATCGAATAACCTGCAAACCTTGTTTGCTAGTTATGGTACGACAAAACCGACAGGGTGTTGTAAACATCCTCCAACAGGTTTCCTTTTCAGGAAAGCGATTTTCCCGTTCAGCTGTCATATTTTATAAATGAAACATGCAGCATTAGCAAGCATTATCCAAATGGATTTACCGTGGCAACAGGTAAAAGGTTTCGTTGTTTTCAACACAATGTTGATAACGATACCTTTCCGCTAAAAGCCTAGCTTTATACGTTGGTATGTTGCCATCCATGTATGTCTTCCTGGAAGACTTATATAGTACCAATAGGCACAATGCCTTGCAGTACAACAACTAGTATCCAAACTTGTTGATATGCATGGAATCCATTTCGGATTTATGACACTTTGTCATAATTGGGAGTCGATTTCACTTCCTCATACGTAGTCAGTTGGTATACCTCAATAATATTGACATCTTTATGAGGTGAGATCAGAAACCCATACCCCAGGTTGTTTTCTGACTCTCTCCGACTTACGCGGTTCTTGTGTATTCAAAGATTACTGGTATAGTTTCATCCTTGATGAACTATTTGTGTTCCATTAAGATTCGGTGCCATGAATAGTATTACTCCGATTTTCATCGAGTTTTACTGTCCTCCCACTTACCACTGCATATCGGTATTCCTCTTAGAAAAACCGCATGGTGAGCAATAATCTAATTGTTCTCTGGTGAGATGTATAAATACTATACTTTGGTATCCCTAGGATAACCTACAATTGGCACTTATCCAATTTGGGTTTTAGTTTGGTATTATCCAAACATATGCCTAGCATACCCAAATATTCAGGAATGAGAAACCTGGTTTCTTTCATGTTCATATCTTATATGAAGTCTGTCTAACAGATTTTTATGGAACCTTATTCAAAATAAGTTCTGCACTGTTTAAAGCTTATCCGTTGAAGGAAATGGTAGCTTAGAGTGACTCATGATTAACCTAATCATGTCTAACAAAATTCGGTTACTCTGGTTCGGACACACCGTCAGGATGACGTGTTCCGGGAGGAGTCCTATTTGAAAGAATATTATACTCTTTCAAGTATTTTAGAAACTTATTCCTTAAGTATTTTCATCATGGTCTAACCGTGATGATTTAATACTTCAGTCGATCTGTTTGTCTATTTCGTGTCGAAAACTTTAAAAGTTTCCGATTTGTGTTTTTCAAAAGAGACACATAACCATAACGCGATGCCACATCAGTAAAGGTCACGAAATATTCATATCCACTTGCTTCACTATGAACTAGGGCTAACAGATAGGTGGCATTTACACTTTTACCAAGTAAATAGTGTTTTAGGCACTTTGCCCAATAAACTAGATTCGTAGACTTTATTTGATAGAATCAAATTAGTCATAGTACCCACTCTTCAAAAGTGTGGATATACGATTCTTGTTTTAGTTGTGTCCCAGACAACAATGCCACAATATGTATCTTCTGATCATATCAGTTTGAGCTATTTGTTTGTCATGTTATGTTTGTGAGATTTATTTATATTCAAAATATAAATGTTGTTATTCACATCTAATGTGTTTATCTCAATATCAACTTTATATAATAAAACACTTTAGTGTTCTAGGATATAAAGGTAAATCCGCAACGGATTAAACACTGATATAGAGATAATGTTTCTAGTCAAACTAGTTACATTATAACAGTTTTTAAATTTAAGTACTTACCCGAGGGTTGTTCCTAAATTTAGGTATCCACGATTAAAACAGTGACTTTCATCCCGTTTCGATTTCGTAGATGAATCTCAATTTGAAGTCAGTATCCTGCTCATAGTAGATTCCGAACATCAGTATATATATTTTATGTTCCACACTAAGTATTTAAAATCTAATTTTAATACTAGTAGTCAACATAATGTTGACAAACATATTTGAAGTAGGAGCCAAGCCCGTCTTCAATTCCTTCATGTCTGCCTTGTCCAAACGGTAGTCACGCTTCCACGATCCCGTTTGCCATAATTTACGAAGACATTTTGGGATATGTCCTTTATCTTCCTAGGAGATTATAATGATTTTGCCTTTGCCCTTTTCAACATCTCAGAAGCGTTCGGCCTGGCCTTGGCATTCTGGAATGTCGAAGTAAGGTACGCCTTGCGCTATTTGCCATATTGCAAAGTTTGACTTTATCTCATTGAGAATAGTCATTAACTCTCCAAGAGTTATAATTACAATTTAGTACTTCTAAAATCTAAGTATAGATCTATGAAGATCCTTCAATTTCATTATCATACTTTAATGATCTAATCCTTAGTTCTGATTCAGAAATTAAGGAGTCTACTTGACAAGTAAAATGGATTAAGCACTAAAGTTATCATCATATAAATCTTCCAAAGATTATGCTCTACTTATTTGCTTAACTCCGGGCTTAGACCTAATATGTTATTTTATCAAATAAAGTAACTTATTATTTTCCAGGACCATCCTGAAATTTTATTCCCAATTTGAAAATTAAACCATTTAAATATATTTTCCCTAGGATTATGTTTTAAATGTCAATCTTTCAATTTTATCTTGATTCTAATAGTCCAACTATTTAATCAACGATTTCAGGAACTTTTAAATAATATGATTGTTATAGTCCAACTATATTAATCAACTATACTTTTAATTTGTTTGAATACAATCCAATTGTTAATTAAAATAACGTTTAAATATTAGTCCAACTAACATTTAATTAATTTGACGAATAATATTTGATTGAGCGCGTATGGCAAGTAATTAAACGAATATTGCAAATTTAATTCTTACCTCCCACTAATTTTCGGCGAGCCTCTAACCCTCTGTCGAGTACTCGGGAAACCGTGTTTCCTAGCGGGCTAGGATCCCGTTAAATATAACACAATCTTGACTTTGGCCAACAAATTGTATGATAATTAACTAGGTAGATCTCTAAGGTCAATTGGATCCAATCCAATTCCTAGATCCAGTAGGGGGACATCCAAGTCCGAAAGATATATCTTATATATGCCAAGATATCCAATATATTGCCTAACCTTTTTCCTCTGAATCAACTAAGCCTTGACTTTGGCATAACAAACTTAGTGATCCCAGTTAAGCGGAACCCATTGACCATGGAAAGCTTCGTAATCAATGTCGATGGACAAGAAGTGGTCTTGACTTTGGCCAACAAACCACAACTTGGACAAGACACCAATATGGAACAAAACTCTCGTGATTCAAACACATCTTCGATGAAAAAAGGTATTGACTTTGGCCAACAAACCAATGCCAGTCTCGGATCTTGAGTAAGAATCACTCAATGGAAGGAAAAATGCTTAATATTATTTGAGGGTTTTTCGCGTGCAAATTGGCAACCAATTTATTATATTTGTTAAGGTCTCATCATCATACACCCTTAAACATGCATTCTAAATACATAATAAAGCGCGTATAATAAAATAATAATGATATGCGGATGGATACTTTACATAATAAATCTCTCCATATCCTCTCTCCCGCTAGCACAAGTATTGCTTCTACCCGTTACACTACACTTCTAAAGAAACCTCATTTACATTGGGGGAATAGGTGAGAAGAGAATACAAAGAATAAGGAGGTAATAAGGCTGGACACGCAGGTCCAATTAATAAATTCCAAATTTATTACAACAATTTCTAAAATTGCCCCACCCATCTAATATCCATCCGATATACATTATTCATGCATCGCAACCATGTATTCACACAAGCATGTTATCAATCAATCTAATCAAATTAATTAATCTGATAATTAGTGACCATCCAATGTTCAAACAACGATTTGATTTTGCTCGAGTCGAACTCGTTTTGCGAATAAGTACTCAAAGTACTAATTCTCGAATTTTAAACTAAAAAATAAATCCAATTCAATTTGTATTTAATACTAATTCGCTATTTAATTCCAAATTAAATACTACACTTTATTTGACGAACCTTTACAACGTAAATTCCAAATTTAATCGCTACGGGTCTCAAAGCCCGATTAACGTCCAACGTCAATTTAATTAAAGTCCAATGGGCTTTTAATGAATTTCTTTAAGGCGTGGACTTTTCATCAACTCGGGTCAAACCCAATAACCAAAGTCCAATCAAGGAGTAACCTCGTAAGCCTAGAAATTAATTTAGGCCCAATTAAACTTTAAAGGTCCATTAGTCGCATTTGGGCTTTATGGATGCAGTTTTAGGCCTAATTGGAACCAACCATTTTTGCCTAAACCTAACTTGGTACAACCAAGCCCAATAAGCCCAATAACAACTTTCAAAGTCCAATTTCCAAAATTAGGCCCAATATAATTAAATTAAAAATTCCAAATTCCCAATTTAATTACCAAAAGTGTATAACATAATTAATCACCCAAATTAACATTTCCAAAACATCAATTTACATAACTAATCATGCTTTTTAACAGCAAAATATGTCCAACACATTTTATCAAAAAATCAAACCCAAATACACATGCTATAGTCTCGGCAATGGATGGATTTTTCAAATCAATTCCGAATTCAATCCAATCAAATTCTAAATCAATATTTCCCAATCGTTTCAAGTCATCCGATGATCAACGAAACAAAAATTACCAAGATTTAGGGCACCAATGTATTCGGCCAAGCCACAAAATTTGGGGAAATTTGTTCCAAATAAAATTTAATCAAATTGATCCAATCAATCCTCAATTAAACATGTAATAAGCATACTTAAACATCCAATTTCATTAAATCATGCTCAAAAACATTTTACCCAAATTTTAAGCCTAAAATATTTTCATGCTCAACCTTGCTCATAGATACCATTGTTGGAATTTTATAAGCATCCCAATATCATTTAACAAACATGAAACAAGTGCGAATACAACGAGGAGTTGCGGAATACTCACATCGATCGGTTGAGCGACGCTACGACGAACAAAAATTCAGTTTCTGCTCATGGATGGTCACGGCAGTGAGCTGCTGTTGCTCCTCCAATTTTGGCTTCAATCATCCTTCGTCAAGCTCCAAGCTTCGTCAAACGATTCCAAGCTCATGGGTGGACTTCCCTATCACCTTCGCATGTCTCTCGGAGTGCTAGCTCTTGATGATTTTGCTGCAAAATCATCACACTTTGCTTCCCTTTTCTTCCTTGGCTCTCGGCAGTGGGATGCCAAACCATAAGAAAAATGGACCGTTGGCCGAATGAGAGAGATGAAGATTTTGGCTCCCAAAATCGTGAGAAGAGAGAGAGAATGGAATGGTGTTGGTTTTGTGTATTTGTGTATCTAATACACATAATTCCTTTTAAAAAAAAAATCAATAAATGATTTACAATAAATTTGGCTTTTTAAAGTCAAAAAATATAAGCCACACCAACCTCCATCAACTCACATCACTCATGAATAGTGACTTGCGTCAATCACTCAAAGTGAAAGACATCTATCACTTGATTGACGAATGATGTGACGCTAGATGCGACTAGCGATTTGACGCTTGATTTGACTTGCATGCCGCACTCGAATTCGAAATGCGAATGCGCTCGCAAATAATCCCGGGCTCGGGTTCGCTAATTCCAAATTAACGAATTTTCCGTTGCGACGTAATTAAATCTAATTTAATTAAATAATCATGCCTAACATAATTACTATTCACGTCGCTAACGAATTAATTCTAAATCAATTCGTTCGCCCGAATTAAAATCTAATTTCAATTCTGTGTCGAAATCCAATTTCGTTTAATATATCGAATATATTAATTTATCGATTAATTCCAAATAATCGTTATCTCTCTTAAATTGATATTTTATCCCAGATAAAAATATCTCCTCAATTAATCACAGATTAATTTTCTCTCTTATCTAATTAATCCCAGATTAATTAAAAGTGCAAGTCATACGTCATCGGTGAATCTTTGGGAAGCGACCCATGAGATCCCCAGATATGTTGGCAGTAAATTCAGTCGTCGGACTATCCGGACACGTAAGTATCTAGTACTACGTTTATACCGATTTACAAGACAAGGTTGGCTTCTAGCAAAACGCCATGCCTACCCAATTCTCCAGAAATATCCTTACAGGAATATAAGGATCTATATCAGGTGTAGTATACGTAGTATTGCGTATTTCGATCCAGTATCGGATGATCACGTGTTAGGCCTGGGGCTGGAATTGTGTTTGCCCCGTACGAAGCACATGTCGGATGTCTGGTAACTAGTCTCTATTATCGGATATACATGACATTGTCATAATATCCCAATAGCTGCAGCATATAAGAGAACCAGTTTCGTATCCTACGTGACCATCATCTCCATATGACTGGAGTGATACTTCCGTCTTGACATCACACCCAACACACTACGATTCTCGATATACCTAAAATAGGCGTACACAGAAACCGGTTAAAGCCCTGGACGACCAAAACCAAAGTATATTGATTGTCGCAAGCATTAGCGGTGCAAGTCTCAGGTTAAGACCAAATACACCTACCCTGATTTCGGACTTCCATAGACACATTGTCATACTACCAATGGAATTCCGAGGAGGTCTATCCAGAGCGAAGCAGTTTCCCGTACCATCGGTAAAACAAAACCTCATATTACACTTGTATGAGTATCCTATACCCAAATATATGAGAACTATGCCGTTTGTGCCCTCACAACGCGCACAAGGGTAATACTAGTGTTTTACGTATTTATCGATGTCCAATCTCGATAATACTCTGACTAGGGATATTTAATGATTTATCCTTCGTGGACTGATACTGTCTCATATCATTCTCAATCCAGGAACAAATCATAGGGACCTCATATCATTTATACATATTGGTGATCTAATCACAAATGATAAGAGAGCAATCTCCTTTGTCACATAGTTAATTTGTACAACAACACCATGATCTGTACAAATAGTGACGCTATGGGTCATAATTGTCCAAAATATACCCGTCGGGGGGGGGGGGGGGTAGCCATAATTGGAACTTAATCTTATTGAATTCAGATAACTTGGTTTTCATAGTAATATGATTAATTGGGTTATACTGGGAGTTTGTATTTGACCATCGGAAGAGGTTTTTACATAATTTCGTATTCTAGGTTAATAAACCAATATATTACACAAACGTAAAATAACCATTTCATCTTTTAAAAAGATATTGGAAGGATTCACAACCCTGGATAGTTTTATAAATTTGAATTTTCATCAATCTACTTTCAAGCAATTTTATTTACTTGTTTTAATTTTAAAGTCACCACCCAATCAAACAATCAATCCATTAGATACTTGTAAACATTTAACTTCATAAATTGATAACAAAAGGTTTTAAGTCCTCGTGGGATCGATACTTTTTATACTACTTGAACGATACGTGCGCTTGCATTTTACGCATGTGATTACGCCGGTCAAGGTCATCCTTCTCAGTTTGTTATAAATGGAGGGCTTGGTGCCCTTAATGATCATCTTAATCTGGTCCTTCTTTGAGGGTCGTGTCTGCATCTTTAAGTGCTAGCTTCTCCAGCGATCTACATAATCTTTGAAGGTCTCTTTTGGCTTATGTTTGGTGTTTTCTAGGTCATGGAGCGACAAGTCTATCTCCAGGTTCATGACATATTGGTTCAGAAAGACCTCTGCTAATGCCCTCCAGTCATCCCTTACCTTTTTCTCCAGGCCATGATACCATACTATGGGTGCCCCTTCCAGTGACATCCAGAACATCTTCTGCACCCGACGCTACGCCAAACCCACTGAACTCATCACTGAAACATACCGTCGGAGGTGGACCCTAAGATCTCCGTTTCCGTTGAACTTGGCCATGTCAAACATCTTAAACTAGGGAGGCAACTGTTCGTCAAAAGTCATTACACCATAGTCTAACAGATCTTTATGTTTTCCTTTCATCTTACCGGTAACTGAGGTACTGTCAGATTGGCCATGGCGTTCGTCAAAGCTTGTAGTTGCTCGGTAATTTTGGTGATGTTGGACTCCAATTGATCTATGCGGGACCTCTCGCTGTCTGACGCATCCATGCTTGCTAACCTCTTCTTGATAAGTCTTCCTTCTTCTCTAACCCAACATATATCTATGATGGCTTTTAAGACAATGGGTTAACATGATGCGTGTATGCATGTGATGCATGAGATGCATGTGGTTATCAAAACAACATATACCATTCCGACCTTATTCCTTCCACACTTGTAGTAAGTCAATTTCTGCCCTTAATATGGCTCATTTTATGCACCAATATAGGGTACACAAAATCATTCTCTCATACGCTACAGGGGGTGAACCTTAGCTACCTCAGTCCCTTTTTATCAGTAAAAGACAAAGACCACTCATTTACAAGATTGAATAAGCCTATTATGGGGATCATGCCATTATCTATAAATGATGAATTGGGCCTTCGGTAATCAAAGTTATGGTGGAGACGAACTTGGAGATATCTAAAAGTATACAAATATGCCATAACAAGGCGTACCCTTCCTGGATGAAAACCAGTGCGGATATCGGACTCATGCATCTGGAATATTTGGATCATGTTTGGACCTTCTAAGCCCATCAAGGTTTTCATACAAGTTGGCCCGTTATCATTTTAAATCATTCAATTATATTATCGAGACGTGTAAACTTGTCCCAGTTGAAAAGGCCCAACAGGTTTACACTTTTGCGATAATGTGGCTAAATAACTTCAAATGATAGCGTCATGTATTGTAGTGTCCATGGCTTTGGCATTGGTTACCCAAGTCTCATATATTTTGCATACTCTTCTTACCCCGATGGCGTCATGTATCGTTAAGTCGCTTTCACTCAAGGCGACGGATCATTATGTGATGATAACCATCACTCGTTGGCACGTATCCTAGGATATAAAAAAGGCGTGATCACTTGGTCGCTCGAACTCTTGAGTAGAGATACCTAGTTGTGGGAAACCCTTCACCAATGAGGCCTTATCCATACCCTTGTAAGCCCACATACGAACCATAGTTATGTGCCATATAGAAGCTACCCCCAATGCTTGTGTTTGGGCCTAATATCATTTGGATCCATTTGGACTTCTCGTCATAGGATATGAACTTGTTGGGCCACTTAAACCTGGAAGAGTTTGTATCTTATGATGATTGAGCCAAAAGTTTTCAAAATGATGATGGGCCATCTGTAAGAGTGAAACGGGGTTTACCGCTATGCTTATGATGTTCGGCGACCACGAAACTATTGGGTTCACAGCCTGTAGAAAGTATAGAGTAGCCCGCGAGGGACTAAATCGGAGAATAAATGAGTCGCCACCCAGTGTGAACTGGGAAAATATTTAAGGCCGCACTCACCCCTCGCAAGGGAAGACCTCAAACCGTTGGGTTCAGAATGGTCTCTTACTCATGCCAGTATAATAGACGGGTTCACACAATGGTATAGCCAAGTCTTATGCAGTTCATGCAAGATAATTCAAATAAACACAAATTTTCACACCCATAAATATTAATAATCACAATAACATAGTTCCAAAAGCATAGTAAATAAGAAATACAAGATGCGATAATAAAAATCATAATAAATAATCAAAAGCAGGAAAATCGTCAATAAATAAATGGCAAACAAAAATGGGGGTTAATCACGCATATATGAGTATTTCCCGAGTGGCACATGGAGTTGTATCCCAAGTACAAGTCGCACTACCGTCCATTCGGATTCGGCTACGGAATTTACGTATGGGTTTTCATCTGATATACCACAAGGGATAATAACATCCATAATCATCAATGCAATATAAACGGACATAAAAAATATAACCATGCCTATGCGGATAATCACCAACATGAACAAATAAAATAAAAAGCAAAATAATAAAATAACGATAAATAGACAAAAAGATAAATAACAAAATAAATTGGGAAATAATAAAATAACGATGAAGGTGAATAAAAAATAAATAACAAAATACCCAAAAAGAAATAAAATGTGCCTAGAAATTTTGCCGTCTTTAATGTAGGACTGCGCATACCCGGCTGGACGTATTTCACGTCCAGCCAGGCATGCAGCGTTCAGAACTGTGAAAATAAATATGGTAAGGATGCCCTCATGTCTTACCTTTTAAGCTGCTTTCTCGGAAGTGCGTTAGTGTTGGTTTCTATTAAGGTCCCAAGATCAATAATAAGCATGAATCAAGTGCGAATACAAATCAACGAAGTTGCAGAATACTTACATCGATCGGTTGAGCGACGCGGAGGCAACAAAAATGAAATTATGCCCTCTGTTCTTCGGCAGTGAGCTGCTGTGACAGTCCACTGAGTTGCGGCCATTGGAGGTCCTCGAACAAGCTCCAAGCTTCGTCGAACGATTCCCGGCTCATGGGTGGACTTCCCTATCACTTTCGCATGTCTCTCAGAGTGCTAGCTCTTGTGATTTTTGCCACAAAATCCCACTCTTGTGCTTCCCACTTCTCACGATTTTGAGAGGAAACCGGTAAGCTTTGGCCCCTTTGGGCGTTAAGAGAAAGAGATGAGAGAAAGAGAGAAATTGTTTGGTTTGTTCCAAATTTGTGTATCTTATACACTAATTTGAATTTCAAATTCATTTCACATGAATTTTTCTTTCCAAAAGCAAACCATTAAAGCCATAAATGGCACCAACCACTCACATCACTTCCATCAATCATGAATAGTGACTTGCGTCAATCACTCAAAGTGAAAGACATCCATCACTAGATTGATGAATTATATGACGCTAGATGCAACTAGCGATTTGACGGTTGATTTGACTTGCGTGCCACACTCAAATTCGAAATGCAAATGCACGTAATTAAATCCAAATTAACAAATTTTCCGTCGCGACGTAATTAAATCTAATTTAATTAAATAATCATGCCTAGCATAATTACTATTCACGTCGCTAACGAATTAATTCTAAATTAATTCATTCGCCCGAATTAAATTCCAATTTTAATTCCGCGTCGAAATCTAATTTCATTTAATATATCAAATATATAAATTAATCGATTAATTCCAAATTAATCGTTATATCTTTTTTAATGATATTTTATCCCAGATAAAATATCTCCGCAATTAATCCCAGATTAATTTTCTCTCTCATCTTATTATTCCCAGATTAATTTAGAGTGCGAGTCATACGTAATCGGTGAATCTTTGGGAAGCGACCCTTGAGATCCCCGGATATGTTGGCAGTAAATTCGGTCGTCGGACTATCCGAACACGTAAGTACCAAGTACTACGTTTTACCGATTTACAAATCATAGGGACCTCTCATCATTTATACATCTAGGTGATCTAATCACAAATGATAAGAGATCAATCTCTTTTGTCACATAGTTAATTTGTACAACAACACAATGATCTGTACAAATAGTGTCGCTATGGGTCATAATTATCCAACAATCTCCCACTTGGTCTATAGCCAGTCACTCGAGTTGTCTCTCTCATCTTGTGTTTTAGGACACATGTCCCTAGATAGATAGACGCCATGTGATATTGGTAACAGTCTCCTCTTGGACTGATCCATGTTGAATCTCTTCAACACTTTATCAATATATGTACTCTGGGAGAGTCCAAGTAGCTTTCTAGATCTATCCCGGTAGATCTTTATTCCTAGAATAAAAGCTGCCTCTCCCAGATCTTTCATGGAGAATTTCAATGAAAGCCAAGCTTTCACCGACGTTAACATGGGAATGTCATTGCCGATAAGCAATACATCGTCGACATAAAGGACAATAAAAGTCAGTGCACTCCCACTAACCTTCTTATATACACAAGGATCATCTTCGTTTTGAATGAAATCATATTCTTTTATGATCTCATCAAAACGCTGGTTCCACGACCGCGATGCTTGCTTCAGTCCATAAATGGACCGATTTAACTTACAAACCTTGTTTGCAAGTCTAGGTGCGATAAAACCGTCAGGCTGTTGCATATAAACATCCTCCGAAAGGTTTCCGTTAAGGAAAGCGGTTTTAACGTCCATCTGCCATATTTCATAATCGTAATATGCAGCTATTGCAAGCATTATCCGAATGGATTTAATCATGGCAACGGGTGAGAAGGTTTCGTCATAATCAACTCCAAGTCGTTGACGATATCCCTTCGCTACAAGCCTAGCTTTGTACGTTTGTACGTTGCCATCCATGTCAGTCTTCTTCTTGAAGACCCATTTGCATCCAATAGGCTTTACGCCTTCTGGTGCATCAACCAGTGTCCAAACTTGGTTGGTATACATGGAATCCATTTCGGCCTTCATGGCTTCTTGCCATAAAGCGGATTCGATACCTTGTATCGCTTCCTCATACGTAGCCGGTTCAGTATCCTCAATAAGATTAATATCTACGTGAGGTGAGATCATGAATCCATACCTCTCAGGTATTACCCTGACTCTCTCCGACCTACGCGGTCCTTGTGTATTTGAAGATTGTGGTTCAGTCTCATCCCAGATGGACTGTTCATATTCCGTTGATAATTCATTGCCAAGAACAGTATCACTACGACTTTCATCGAGTTCTACTTTCTTCCCACTAATCACTGCATTTAGAGCAACAAATACTTTGTTCTCTTGTGGGTGATAGAAGTAATATCCTTTGGTTTCCCTAGGATATCCAACGAATAGGCATTTATCTGATTTGGGTTCAAGTTTGGTACCTTCCAAACGTTTAACGTATGCCCAGCAACCCCAAATCTTCAGGAATGAGAAACCCGGTTTCTTTCCTGTCCATATCTCATATGGTGTCTGTTCAACAGACTTTGACGGAACCTTATTCAAAATAAGAACTGCACTGTTTAATGCATATCCCCAGAAGGAAATTGGCAGCTCAGTGCGACTCATCATCGACCTTACCATGTCCAACAAGGTACGGTTTCTCCGTTCGGACACACCATTTAATTGTGGTGTTCCAGGAGGAGTCCACTGTGAAAGAATACCATATTCTTTCAGGTAATCTTGAAACTCATTACTTAAGTATCCGCCACCACGGTCCGACCGTAATGTCTTAATACTCTTGCCTGTCTGTTTTTCAACTTCGTGTCGAAACTCTTTGAATTTCTCAAAAGTTTCCGACTTGTGCGTCATTAGATACACATAACCGTAACGTGATGCATCATCAGTAAAGGTTACGAAGTATCGATATCCACCTCTAGCCTGGCTAGACATGGGCCCACAAACGTCACTATGAACGAGGGCTAACAGTTCAGTGGCGCGTTCACCTTTACCGCTAAAAGGTGATTTAGGCATTTTACCTAATAAGCAAGATTCGCAGACGTCATATGAATTTGGATCAAATTCGTCCAAGTACCCACTCTTTGAAAGTGTGGATATGCGAGTCTTGTTAATGTGTCCCAGACGAAAATGCCACATATAAGTTTCATCATTTGGATCACTCTTTTTAAGCCTTTTGTTTGTTAATTTATATGTAGGAGATTCATTTATATTCAAAATATAAAGACCATTATTTGCAACTGCAGTGCATATTTCTGCATCATTTTTATATAAATAACACCCAGTGTTTCTAAATACAAAAGTGTACCCATTTCGGGTTAACAAAGATACAGATATAATATTCCTAGTCAAACTAGGTACATAATAACAGTCATTTAGTTTAAGTACATGCCCCGAGGGCAGTTCTAATACAAAAGTGCCCACGGCCAAAACAGCAACAGGAGTTCCGTTTCCAACTCGTAGATCAATCTCCCCTGAAGCCAGAGTCCTACTGTTCTGCAGATCCTGCACATCAGTACATATATGAGAACCACAACCAGAATCAAAAATCCAATTTTTAAAACTAGAAGTAGCCATGTTTATTTCAATAACAAACATATCAGAGGTCGGTGCCTTGCCCGCCTTGATCTCCCTTCTGATCGCCTTGTTCATGCGGCAGTCACGCTTCCAGTGACCTCTTTTGCCGCAGTTAAGGCATATGTCTTGTGACTTGTTCCTCGGCTTCCCAGAAGCCATCGGCATCTTGGCCTTGCCCCTGTTCTTACGCTTCTTCTTTTTCACCCCTCCAGTTGCCTTGGGCCCAGCCCTTGACGTCTGAGAGGTCGATGCAAAGTGCGCCTCGCGCTTGTTGCCTTTAAGAAGCTCTTTCTCTGACTCCTTAAGAATGGACAATAGCTCTCCAAGAGTATCGTCCGTATCCATCAACTTGTTGTTGATGATAATCTGCTTCCAAGTATCGGGAAGTGATTGTAAAAGCATGTCTACAGTCAGCTCAGCCTCCAAGACTATTTCCATCTTGGCCAGCTCATCAATGTCAGCTATCATTTGAGTCCCGTGGGCCTCAACTGAAGCGCCATCAGTCATACGGGAGCGAAAGAGTTTCTTCACCAACTCATACCTCTCCATCCGCTTATTAGTGCGGTGAAGATCCTTTAGTCTAGCCATCATATTATAAGGATCCAAGTCCCTATTCTGGCGACGAAAGTGTTGAGTCATGGAAGCAAACATGATCGACTGAGTTGTATCACAATCATCACTATGAGTTCTCCATAACTCCAGCTCAAGTGGCTCAGTGGGCCTCGGCCCGAGAGGTCTCTGTATGGTGTACAACAGCCTCTCTGCCCCAAGGACTATCCTCAGGTTCATTTCCCAGTCAGCAAAGTTCGTGCCCTTAAATACATTATCACCCATGATTATGTCTCGGACATTTCCTTTGTTTGCCATCTTAACTACGATAGTCCAACTATCTAGTTAATGATATATGGGTACAGTCAAACTGTTACAAGAAAAATAACATTTTATTAGTCCAACTAATGTTAAAATATTGACGAAATAAATTTTGTAAGCGCGTAAAGCTAAGTATCTGAATGAAATTGCAAATTCAATACTAGCCTCCCACTATTTTCTACAAGTCTCTAACCCTCTGTCGAGTACTCGGGAAATCCAATTTCCTAGTGGGCTAGGATCCCGTTAAATAACACACAACCTTGACTTTGGCCAACAAGTTGTATGATATTTAACTAGGTAGATCTCGAAGATCAATTGGATCCCATCCAATTCCTAGATCCGGTAGGTGGACATCCAAGTCCGAAACATATATATCTAATACATATGTCAATGTATCCAATACATTTTCCTAACCATTTCCTCTGAATCAACTAAGTCTTGGCTTTGGCACAACAAACTTAATGATTCCAGTTAAGCGGGACCCATTGACATGGAAAGTTTCGTAATCAATGTCGATGGACAAGAAGTGATCTTGACTTTGGCCAACAAATCACAACTTGGACAAGACACCGATATGGAACAAAACTTTCATGATTCAAACACATCCTCAATTGACAAAGGTCTTGACTTTGGCCAACAAACCAATGCCAATTTCGGATCTTGAGAAAGAATCACTCAACGGAAGGAAAATTGCTTAATATTGTTTGAGGGATTTTCGTGTAATTGGCAACCAATTAATTTATCTTTGTTAGGTCTCATCATCATACACCCTTAAGCATGCTTCTAAAACATCATAAAGCGCGTAAAGTAAAATAATAGTGACATGCGGATGGATATATAACAATTTGTTCCTAGAACAAATCACTCCCTTTCCTCTCCCCGGCTAGCACTATTCTACTTCTACCCAATTACATAATACAATAAGAGAAACCTCATTTATATTGAGGGGAATTAGGTGAGAAGAGAATACAAAGAGATAATAAGAGAAAGGCTGGACACGCAGGTCCAATTAATAAATTCTGAATTTACAATAATTTCTAAAATTACCCTTCCCTTCTAATATCCATCCGATATACACTATTCATTCATCACATCCACATTCATTCATTCAATGCATGTTATACAACCAATCTAATCCAATTAATTAGTCTTTAATTAGGTGACAATACAATGTTCAACCAATGGTTTGCTTTTGCGCGAGTCCAACTCGTTTTTGAGAATAAGTACTTGTAGTACGAATTCATGAATTATATCGAACTACTCGTCAAATCCAATTTAAGTCGTATTCAATACTAATCCTTATATTTAATTCCAAATTAAATATTTACACTTTTATTGTGCTTTTATGACTTAGATTCCAAATCTAATTCTATCGGGTCTCAAAGCCCAATCAACATCCAATGTCCGTTTAATTAAAGTCCGATGGGCTTTCAATTGATTTCATTAGGCTTGGGCCTTGGTCAATGTGGGTCAAACCCAATTTCCAAGCCCAATAAGGAATCACCCTCATTTGCCATAAAAATCAATATCAAGCCCATAAGGCCCAATTAAACATAAAAGCCCATTTATTACATTTGGACTTAATGGAGTGATTTAGGCCCATTTTTGGATCCAATCCAATTTGCCCAAACCTACTTGGTCCAACCAAGCCCATTATGTCCAAATATAATAGTTTTAGGCCCAATTCAAAATTAAGCCCAATTAATCAAATTTTAAAATTCCAAATTTTATAACTTAATTAATTAAAGTGTAATGTCATGATTAATCCTTTAAATCAATATTTCCAAAATATCAAATTAATCCATTAATCATATTTTTATCTTAAATACATGTCCAACATTATTTAATCAAAAAATCAAGTCCCTAATCTTCTTCCATGCATTCGGCCAAGGTGATGAAAAATTACCGATTTCGTTTTCAATCCAATCGAATCACAAATCGTCATTTTATGTTCGTTTAAAGTCATCCAATGATCTTATAAACAACAAATCATCATCTCCATGGTCTAGGTAGTATTCGGCCAAGCCTCTCCAAGAGGGGAAAAATTAATCCAATTTATTTTTCATGAAATTGATAATGTATAACATAATGTAACATACATTTAAGCATACTTAATCAATCAAAATCATCAAATCATGCTTCAATCAATTTTGCCCAAATATTACCATAATATATTTTCATGCTCTTTAAGCTCAATGATACCATTGTTGGAAATTCTAATCCATGTCCCAAGATCAAAAGAGCAAACAAATATATATAAATGAATGAACAATAATGAAGTATGGCGGAATCATACTCACAAAGATCGGAATGCGGATGCGTTGATGAAATAAAACCACCTCCTTTGTGCTTTGGATGATTCGGCCAAGGTAAGAAAAAGAATTTTCAAGCTTTGTTGATCACTCCAAGCTCAAAGATTAGTTTCCCATAACACCTTTGTATGATCCCTTGATGGTGCTAGCCAAAGATGTGTATTAAAGTTCTAAACTTATACACTTTCTTCACAAAGTTCTTAAGAAAATGGAAGAAAAATGGAGAGCCAAAACTGCAGTGAAGTTTCGGTCATGAGAGGAGAGGAAGAGTGATTAATCTTTGATTTTATTTATCTTATATATTTGTTTCAAAAACAAAATAAAAGATATACCAACTCTTGTCAAAAGTAAATCAAAGTCAATCACCTTTTCTTTCAAGATTTTGGAGTGTTCCTTACACAATCAACCACCACCTAATCCCATCACCAAAAAGGTAATCTTTGACTAGTGATGTGATGGTTGATGTGACATGTGGGCCCCACACGATTCCAAATGCGAGTGGGCCCGCAAACACTCCCGGGCTCGAGTTTGATAATTCCGAATTAGCGAACTTCCGTCGCGACGTTAATTAAATCAAATTTAATTAAATAATTATGCCTAGCAAAATTACTATTCACGTCGCTAACGAATTAACTCCAAATTAACTCGTTTGCCCGAATTAAAATCTAATTTTAATTCCGCGTCGAAATCGAATTTCGTTTAATATATCGAATATATTATTTTAACGATTAATTCTAAATTAATCTTTCTCTCTCTTTGAATAGTACTTTATCCAAGATAATGTCTCTCCGCAATTAATCCAAGATTAATTGAGTTTGAATCATACGTCATCGGTGAATCTTCGGGAAGCGACCCAAGAGACCTCTAGATATGTTGGCAGTAAATCCGGTTGTCGAACTATCCGAACACGTACGTACCAAGTACTACGTTTTTACCGATTTACAAGACAAGGTTAGCCTCTAGCAAAACGCCATGTCTACCCAATTCTCTAGAAATATTCTTACTGGAATATAAGATCTATAACAGACATAGTATACCGTAGTATAGTGTATAGCAGTCCAGTATCGGATGATCACATGTAAGGCCTGGGGCTGGAGATGTGTCTGCCCCGTACGATACATATATCGGACATCAAGCAACTAGTCTCTTTGAATCGGATAATCCTGACTTGTCATATTATCCCGATGGTTGCAACCATTATAGAGTACTAGTTCTGTATCCTGCGCGATCATCATCTCCATATGTCTGAAGTGATACTTCCGTCTTGACATCACACCCAATACACTACGATTCCCGATAAACCTAGAAGAGGTGTACACAGAACCTGTTAAAGCCCTGGACGACCAAAACTAAAGTCTACCAATTGTCGCAAGTACTAGCGATGCAAGTCTCAGGTTAAGACCATATGCACCTACCCTGAAGCGGACTCCCATAGACACGCAGACATACTACCAATGGGATTCCGCGGGGTCTATCCAGAGCGAAGCTGTTTTCCGTACCATCGGTAAAACACAACCTCCTACCGCACTTGCATAAGTATCCAATACTCAAATATATGAGAACTATGCTGTTGTGCCCTCACAACACGCACAAGTGCAGTACTAGTCTATTCCGCATTATCGATGTCCAATCTCGATAATACTACGACTAGGGATATTTAATGATTAAACCTTTATGGATTGATACTGTCTCATATCATCTCAATCCGGAATTAATCATAGGGACTTTTACCATTTATATATCAAAGTAAATAAATTACAAAACGGTAAAAGGCAATTTCATTACTACATAGTTAATTTTGTACAATAATACAATATCATTTACAAAATAGTGACGCTATGGGTCATAACTGTCTAACACTTTGGCCCCTTTGGGCGTGAAGAGAAAGAGATGAGAGAAAGAGAGAAATTGTTTGGTTTGTTCCAAATTTGTGTATCTTATACACTAATTTGAATTTCAAATTCATTTCACAAGAATTTTGCTTTCCAAAAGCAAACTATTAAAGCCATAAATGGCACCAACCACTCACATCACTTCCATCAATCATGAATAGTGACTTGCGTCAATCACTCAAAGTGAAAGACATCCATCACTAGATTGACGAATGATGTGACGCTAGATGCGACTAGCAATTTGACGCTTGATTTGACTTGCCGGCCGCACTCAAATTTGAAATGCGAATGCGCTCACAAATAATCTCGGGCTCGGGTTCGCTAATTCCAAATTAACGAATTTTCCTTCGCGACGTAATTAAATCTAATTTAATTAAATAATCATGCCTAACATAATTACTATTCATGTCGCTAACGAATTAATTCTAAATTAATTCGTTCGCCCGAATTAAAATCTAATTTTAATTCCGCGTCGAAATCTAATTTCATTTAATATATCAAATATATAAATTAATCGATTAATTCCAAATTAATCGTTATCTCTCTTTTAATGATATTTTATCCCAGATAAAATATCTCCGCAATTATCCCAGATTAATTTTCTCTCTCATCTTATTAATCCTAGATTAATTTAGAGTGCGAGTCATACGTCATCGGTGAATCTTTGGGAAGCGACCCTTGAGATCCCCGGATATGTTGGTAGTAAATTCAGTCGTCGGACTATCCGAACACGTAAGTACCAAGTACTATGTTTTACCGATTTACAAGATAAGGTTGGCCTCTAACAAAGCGCCATGCCTACCCAATTCTCCGGAAATATCCTTACAGGAATAAAAGATCTATATCAGGCGTAGTATACGTAGTATTGCGTATTTTTGTCCAGTATCGGATGATCACGTGCTAGGCCTGGGGATGGAATTGTGTCTGCCCCGTACGAAGCACATGTCGGATGTCTGGTAACTGGTCTCTATAATCGGATAAATATGACCTTGTCATTTTATCCCGATAGCTGCAACATTTAAGAGAACCAGTCCCATATCCTACGTGACCATCATCTCCATATGACTGGAGTGACACTTTCTTCTTGACATCACACCCAACACACTACGATTCTCAATATACCCAGCATTGGCGTACACAAAACCTGTTAAAACCCTGGACGACCTCAACCAAAGTATATTGATTGTCGCAAGTATTAGCGGTGCAAGTCTCAGGTTAAGACCAAATACACCTACCCTGATTTCAGACTTCTATAGACACATAGTCATAGTACCAATGGAATTCCGAGGGGGTTTATCCAGAGCGAAGCTATTTCCCGTACCATCGGTAAAACACAACCTCCTATTACACTTACATGAGTATCCTATACCCAAATATATGAGAACTATACCCTTGTGCCCTTACAACGCGCACAAGTGTAATACTAGTCTTTTACATATTTATCGATGTCCAATCTCCATAATACTCTGACTAGGGATATTTAATGATTTATCCTTCCTGGACTGATACTGTCTCATATCATTCTCCATCCAGGAACAAATCATAGGGACCTCTCATCATTTATACATCTAGGTGATCTAATCACAAATGATAAGGGAGCAATCTCTTTTGTCACATAGTTAATTTGTACAACAACACAATGATCTGTACAAATAGTGACGCTATGGGTCATAATTGTCCAACAGTTAGGCCGTCGCTGGTTTACTGGTTTGCTGTTTCTACTCACTGGTTCACTGTTTACTATTTCTTGGTTGATGTTTTGCTGTTTTAAGGTTGCTATTTTGCTATTTTTTTTGTTGCTATTTTTGGTTGTTTTTTGGGCTGTTTTTGGTTGTTCTTTGGGAATGTTTTTGGGCGTTTTTTTTTGGTGATTTTGCTGGTTGTTCCACGGTTATTTTTGGTGGTTCTAGTTTCTGGTTTCTCTAGTTCAAGCCACTTCACGCTGCTCACTGGTTTCACGTCCAAGTCCGCACGTTTGCTTCACGCTGCTCACTGGTTTGACTCGTTTTTTTTCTCTTTTTTTGTTCGGTTTTCTTCTCATTTTTCCTTCGGTTTTCTGGTGATTTTTTTTCTGTGTTTTTTGTTATTTTTCGGTCAAAAGAAGAAATGAGCCCTTAGGGTTTTCTTGTTTTGTTTTTCTCAAATTCGGTCCCCATTTGATGATGAAAAAGTGTCACTTTTATAATGTTTTGAAAGGATCTCCAAATAGGGAAATAAATCACATTTATTTGGGGAATATATTATTAAATTATTTTGGAAATAAAATGTCATGAATTTGGTGATGAGGATATCTCAATTCTTGTTAATTGGAAAGGACATGATTTCAAATATTGTTAATTTGGAAAATGTTGATGAGGGGATTTGAGCATGTAGAATGCATGGGGTTTTTGGCGTGTGCATGGGTTCATGGCCTTTGGGCGTGTATGGTGGGTTCCATGGCTTGAACCAGAAATAGACTAAGCGAATCTGAGGCTGGCTAGTGAGTCCGAATCCATTGAGGTGCTAATTTTATAGGTTTTCCTTCCTTCCGGCATTCATTTTTCGCAACTTCCGTAACTTTTCAGGTAGTACCTCCATACGAGGCTCATCATTGGGCTTATGTAAAACATTAGTGTCTACACCACATTGTGTTTGGGCCCCCTTTCATTTGAAATTATTTAGCCACCTTATCACAAAAGTGTAAACTTGTTTGGCCTTTTCAACTGGGACAAGTTTACACCTCGCGAAAATCTAATTGAACGCTTTAAAATGATAATGGGCCAACTTGTATGAAAACCTTGATGGGCTTAGAAGGAAGGGTACGCTTTGTTATGTCATATTTGTATACTTTTGGATATCTCCAAGTCCGTCTCTCCCACAATCGTGATTACCGAGGGCCCAATTTTTCATTTCTAGACAATGGCACGATCCCCATAGTAGGCTTAGTCAATCTTATAAATGGGCGTTCTTTGTCTTTTACTGATGAAGAGGGACTGAGGTAGCCAAGGTGCACCCATGTAGCATAGTTGAGAACGATTTTGTGTACCCCACATTGGTGCATAAAATGAGTCATACCTAGGGCAGAAATGGACTTACCACAGGTGTGGGAGGAATAAGGTCGGAAGGGTATATGTTGTTTTGATAACCACATGCATGTCGACCCCTTGTCTTAAAAGCCATCATAGATATTCGTTGGGTTAGATAAGAATGAAGACTTTTCAAGAAGAGGTTAGCAAGCATGGATGCGTTAGGCAGCAAAGGTTCCCGCATGGATCAATTGGAGACCAACATCACAAAAATTACCGAGAAACTACAAGCTTTGACCAATGCTATGGCCAATCTGACAGTACCCCGCATAGTGGGAACATAAAACAACGAGGATGGAAGGTGTGAGGAGCCCCCGAATAGGGTGAGCGAAGAAATCCCTGTTTTTGATGATGACATGGCTGAGTATACCGCGGGAAGGATATCCGGGCCTCAGGCAGAGTTATAGAAACTAAGATAAAAAGTAGAGTCAGTTACCCGCAAGATGAAGGGAAAACATGAAGATCTATTAGACTATGATGCAATGACTTTCGAAAAACAGCTGCCTCCCCAGTTTAAGATGCATGACATGGCCAAGTTCAATGGAAACAGAGATTCTAGGGTCCATCTCCGACAATATGTTTCAGTGATGAGTTCAGTGGGTTTTTCGAAGCGCCAGGTGCAGAAGATGTTCGGGATGTCACTGGAAGGGTCACCCGTAGTATGGTATCATGGCCTTGAGAGAAAGGTCAGAGATGACTGGAGGGCATTAGCGGAGGCATTCTTGAACCAATATGTCATGGACATGGAGATAGACTTGCCGCTCCATGACCTAGAAAACACCAAACAGAGGCTAGAAGAGACCTTCAAAGATTATGTGGATAGCTGGAGAAGCCAGCTCTTGAAGATGCAGACACGGGCCTCGGAGAAGGACCAGATTAAGTTTATCATTAAGGCCACCAAGCCCTCTATTTATAACAAGCTGAGAAAGATGACCTCCATGATTAGCAACTTTCGAAAGTTAAGAGAAACTGTCATTGATATCGAAGAAGAAGAAGCCGAGAATAGAAAGTTTTACGGCCAGAATAGAAAGACCATTGAGGGGTCTTCAGAGACCAAGCTCGCTCCTGCTACGGTTGACGCCATCAGAAACAGACGATTCTCCAATTTTGGTATACCTTTGTCAAAGGTGTTTGAAAAGATGAAGAGGCAAGGACTCCTAAAACCCTTAGAACCTAAACCACTTCCAAACCCTATGCCATGCCACCTCGACCTAAACCTATACTGTCACTTCCATCAGTAAAAAGGCCACGAAACTGACAACTATACATGCCTTAGGCATGAGATCCAAGACCTCATGGACACCCATAAGATATCCGACCCAGAAAAACAACAATCCAACACACACGGAAACCCTCTACCCAACTACCACTCCGTTCCACCAACCACCTACATGATAAACTCTGGCCTGCCCGAAAGCTTTGTCCTCTAAACTCTCAACCACCAAGCTTCTTGCGTGGGGATATGAGATAGCAGTAGTGAAGATGAAATAGAGCAGAGGAGGGATTTATTGGAAAAATTTCCGAGCAGTGACAAAGAGTAGGTAAAGGGGATGACCGCAACAGACGTTTTTACAGTGATGTAACGAAGAATGGCAAAGAAATGCTAAAAGAAGGCCGAGAGGTTACATAGAATATGGATAAAACCGATGGGGATACTTTGTTGTGTCAATTAAAGAAGACACGGACACTGGTGAGCATATGGGAGTTATTATGCGCCTCTCAAGAGCACATGCGTGCCATGGTAGAAGCTCTAAGCAAGATAATGGTACCTGAAGATGCAAACCCGATGATGTTCGTAGGGTCGGTGTAGAAAGAGGGTAGACAGATGATAACATTCTCTGAAGAAGAAATCCCGATGGATTGGAGGAATCACAACAAGCCGTTACTCATAAAAGAGGAGGTAAGAGGCAAAAAGACATCTTGTGTGATGGTGGATGAAGGCTCATCTATCAATGTGTGCCTTTTGAAGATTCTGTCAAGGATGGGTATGCGGACAACAGATTTAAGACCCTCCAGCATGACTATCAAAGCATATGACGATAGCAAACGGGGAGTCGAAGGTACTTTCGTCACAGTAGTCAAAGTGGGCCCGATAAAAGATGAAGTGGAGTTAACAGTGCTTGATATCCCAGCTACATTTGCTCTGTTATTACGGAGGCCATGTTTTCATAGACTTGAGGGCGTTCCATCCACTTTACACCAGGTTATTAAGTTCCCGCATTGAGAGGAAGTCGTCACCATTAGGGCTGAAGTAGACAATGCTGTGGCTGTTTTAGACATACAACCTTTCAGAAGGTTCCAAGTGGCGTCAATATTCGAAGAATGGGTGGACCCTAAAGTGGCTAGAATCATGGAAAGAATAAAATATGAGCAGGGCACAGGTTTGAGTACTAGAAGCCAGGGAATAAGAGCACTGCCAGATTTCAAGGGGCAGACCACTAAGAGAGGATTGAGGTATGAATCCGATGGGAATGAGCCGAATACCAAGAAGAAATGGATGAAGTTGATGGAATACTTTGTGAAAGCCACATGATATCAAGGATAGCCTGAACCCGTAGAAGTCAATGAGATCATAGTACAGGGATTCGAGATCTTCAATGATGTGATGGGCAAAGAACCACAGGCAGAGGAAGTTGCAAAAGAGGAAGAAAAATGGGAAGAATAGTTGCTACAGTTGGAGAATCTAACGCTCGAAGAAAGCAAGAAGACGGAAGAAGATGAGAATGTAAATTACGAAGATGTTTATTTTCTTGACTTATTTGATTGTAATCTTGCATTTATTAATAATAAAGATATTGATTTTGCTTACTTATTCGAGTCTTTTCTTGTTAGTCTGCATCATAACATGCATGACATGAGCATATTTGACATTGACTCAACAAAGACAAATGCATTTAATCTTGGTACATGTGAAAACCCTAAGGAAATTTCAATTGCAAGTGAGGTTACCTCTGATGACCGGAAAGAATTAGAGAGAATATTAATAAAATATGCAAAAGTATTTGCCTGGTCCTATTAAGACATGCCAGGAGTGGACATGAGTATTGCCCAGCACATGATACCAACTTATCCGAACATGAGACCAATAAAACAGAATCTCCAAAGAATGAGGCCAGAATGGGCCGAAAAAGTTAGGGAAGATGTCAAGAAGCAGATATATGTGAGGTTCTTAGAGGTGGTGAAGTACCCCGAGTGGTAAGCCAATATTGTGCCGGTACCGAAGAAGGATGGAAAGGTCAGAATGTGCATGGATTATAGGGACCTCAACAAAGCTTGCCCAAAGGATGATTTTCCCCATCCCCATATAGACGTGTTGGTTGATAGCGCGACTTTATCTACTATATACTCATTCACGGATGGATTCTCAGGATATAACCAGGTCTTCATGGCCCAAGAAGACAAGCATAAAACTGCATTCGTCACTGAGTGGGGTACATATTGTTACAAGGTGATGCCGTTTGGACTTAAGAATGCGGGAGACACTTATCAACGAAAGGCCATGATGAGTGGTAAATGTATCACTATTTCCCACTCATTTGACCTAATATTTTGTATGGTTTCTTGAGCTTTGTGAATATTTTGATGTGTTTTGTGTTATTTTGTAGATAAATAAAGTTTCAGGACTCTCTGGAAGTAATTTGGGGCCAAAACAGTGAAAATGGACAAAAGTGCAAAATGGTCATTTGGCGCGTCGTGACACGCAGCCTGCGTCGCGACCGCTAATGTGCACCGGAAGCCTGCTAAAATGCACCGGGACACATGTCAAAATCTGAGAAGTTTGATCTTGCTAACGTGCGCCGATCTTCCTAATGTGCGCCATCCACGTGTCATCATCACATGCTGCCGACAATCGCCATCGCCACATGTCATCCATATGTTAGCCACGTGGCGTCCACATCAGACACATGCCGAGTCAGCGTGCCATGTGTCAGCCATGTCATCATCAGCCAATCATCTCGTGACACGTGTCATAATCATACGGTGTCGACAATCAATATCGCCACGTGTCACCACGTCATTGCCACATCAGCACAATTATTGAGTTAATCATCCAAAATGCACATCAGCAGATAAGGGAATCAAAACAGCCAATCAGAGCGTGCCACATAGGCTCATCGCGAAGCGAGATGCATTTTTTTGCCTATAAATTCAGCTCGAAATTTCAGTTTCAGATGTACATTCCTTTCTGTAATTCTCTGATAATTCTAAGTAGTTTGTATCTAGTTTGTTTTAATTTTAGTTTTGTAATTAATTTTATTTACTTTTTGTAATAGTAATTTACTTTCTTTACTTTTTTAGTTTTTACTATTCAGCAATGAGAAGGTAACTTCCACCTGCTATGGTGAAATGTAAAGCTTTAATTATTGCTATTTAGATTAATCTCCCTTAATTATAATATAATAACTATTTAAAACATGACTTAATAAGGATACCGCTATATTGGCCGGTTGGTAATTGATATTAAATTGATTTTAATCTGATTAAGTAAGAATACCGCCTGATTGGTCGGTTGGTAATTAATTATTAATTTCACTTAATCAGGTTACTGCCTATATGGCTAGTCGGAAATATCACACAAGTTAATATATTATATTAAGGGAGATATCTAAAATAGTAGTAATAAATGTGGATCCTTTAACCCTAACATTTTCTTTTATTGTATTTTTTCCTTTTTAATTTCTAGCAATTATTTTTCAGCATTTAACTTTACGTCTTTTATTTTTAAGTTTTTACTAGTTGTAAATATGTGTCGTAGCTAAGCCCATTATCTGGGGTTGTGATGAATCCCAATATCACCGGTTTATAAGGGGTTATTTTATAGTTTGAGTAATATAAAGGTTTACTTATTAAGTCTTAAGCTTAATGCTTCTTGTTAACTAGCCACTAATAAGATTGATCGGGTAAACTTAAAATAAACTTGACAAAGGAATTTGAGGTTTAAGACCCTAGACTTAATAGCCCACGATCTTCCTTGAGGATAGATAACCCTTTAATAGATTTTCTTACTGAATAGACATATACCTGTCGCGCGGGGGTAACCACAATTAGAACTTAGTCTTAATAAATCCAGGTAATTTGATTGACATAGACATATGATTTAATTGGGTTACACTATGTATTTGCATCCGACCATCGACATAGGCTTTTGTAGAATTTCGTGTTCCCGGTTAGTAAACCAATATATTACACAAACATGAAATAACCACTTCATCTTTAAAAAGATATTGGAAGAAATCACAACCCTAGATAGTTTTATAAATTTGAATTTTCCTCAACCTACTTTCGCACCATTTTCATTTACTTGTTTTAATTTTAAAGTCACCATCTAATCAAAATAATCAATCTGTTAGTACTCGTAATTATTTGGCTTTATAAATTAATACTTTAGGTATTAAGTCCTCGTGGGATCGATACTTTTTATACTACTTGAACGATACGTGCGATTGCGTTATACGCGTGTGAAAACACCGGTCATGTTTTTGGCGCCGTTGCCGGGTACTTAGTTATCTTTCATTATTAGTTTTGAGGTTAGATTCGTTACTTGTGTCTAATTTCTTTTTACTTATTATTTCTGTTTTCTTGTGTTTCAGGTTCTCAGACACTACATGAGATGAACTAGAAGCTTTAAACTCCGACCGCTTGACCCAGAAATTGAAAGAACCATCAAACAGTTGAGAATGGAAAGGTGAGAAGGCCAATAAGCAATCGTTAACATGGAACTTGAACCTTTAGAAGTTGCACCACCAATTCCCATTCGAGACAAAACCATTCCGGTGGTTGACGGCTTCATTTCCTGTATTATACTTCCTCCCTTACCAGCAAATGCATGTGACATCAAAACATGCATTCAGATGATTTAGCAGTCAGTTCAGTTTTGGGGGAATTCAACTGAGGACCCTAATGCCCACATCAGCAACTTCTTGGAAGTTTGCGGCACTTTCAATTACAACCAAACAGCTGAAGAAGCAATGAGACTGTAGATTTTTCCATATTCCTTGAAAGACAAAGCTAAGGATTGGCTACATTCACTACCATCAGGTTCCATCACAACTTGGAACACTCTAGCCACTAAATTCATTGCAAAGTATTTTCCACCAGCCAGAACAGCAAAATTGAGGAATGACATCACATCATTTGTACAACATGACTCGGAAACTCTCTACGAAGCTTGGGAAAGGTACAAAGATTTGCTATGGAAATGTCCTCACCATGAGATTCCAAAATGGCTTCAAGTCTAAACTTTCTATAATGAACTTTCTATACTGATGAGAACCATAATTGATGCTACTACTAGAGGAGATTTGATGGCAAAATGAGAAGATCAAGCCTGAGACTTAATCGAAGAAATGGCTAACAACAATTCCTTATGGCCAATAGAAATGAGCATGATTCAATGAATTACAAGAATTTATGAAGTTGGAGCCAACTAGGCAGTGAATTCCAAGCTGGATCAGATGTGCAAATGCCTGGAAACACTCAGCGTGCAAGTTGTAAACATTGCCGGATCCATAAATTCACCTTATGGAGGAGCACCAGAGCCGAACCAACAAGAAGAGATGGTGAATTATGTCAACAATTTCAACAGACAGGGGAACAATCCATATTCCAACACCTATAACCCAAGGTGGAAGTATCATCCCAATTTATCATGGAGCAACAACTCAGGGCAAAACAACTATCCACCGCCTGGATTCCAACAGCAAAAGAACAAAGGCCAGAAGCAGGCAAATGAACCAGGAATATCGAAAGTGCCGACTCAGTTAAAAAAATATGATGCTATGTTTCAGAGCCAATCTGCCTCTATTAAAGCACTAGAGAATCAAATTGGAAAACTGTCCAATGCTCAGAGTTACAGACCGCCAGGAAATCTTCCCAGCAACATAGAACCAAATCCAAGGAACTGAGGGAAGGAGCAATGTCAAGCCATTACTTTGAAAAGTGGTACTGAGATCAACAAAGATGTTGGAATCAAGGCATTCATTGAAGAAGTTCCAAAAGATGCAGTTTCACAGATGGAGGAAAAAGAAGCAAAGGAAAAAGATCAAATCCCTCCACATCCACCTTTTCCTTAGCGTCTTCAGAAAAACAAACTGGATAAGCAGTTTGCTCGATTCTTGGAGGTGTTTAAAAAGCTGCATATCAACATTCCATTCGTAGAAGCCTTGGAAGAAATGCCCATCTATGTCAAATTCATGAAAGACATTCTTTCACAAAAACGGAGATTGGGAGATTACGAGACAGTAGCATTAACAGAAGAATGCAGCGCCATCATTCAGAGGAAACTTCCCCCAAAGTTGAAAGATCCTGACAGTTTCACTGTCCCATGCACCATTGGAGAACATTACATCGGTAAGGCTTTATGTGATTTAGGTGCAAGTATTAATTTGATGCATTTTTCTATTTACAGGAAACTACAAATTGGAGAAGTAATGCCTACCTCAGTCTCTCTACAACTTGCTGATCGAACGCTCGCATTTCCGAGAGGAGTGGTTGAAGATGTGCTGGTCAAAGTCAACAAACTTATTCTCCAAGCAGATTTCATTATCCTTGACATGGAAGAAGATAAAAATGTACCTATCATTCTTGGGAGACCATTCTTAGCTGCAGGTCGAACTGTTATTGATGTACAAAAAGGAGAACTAACCATGAAAGTTCAGGACCAAAAAGTTACCTTCAATGTTTTCAAAGCCATGAAATTCCCAAGTGATGAAAATGAAGAGGAATGTTTCAGAGTTGATGTTGTTGATAGTATCATCCATGATAGTGAGCCACCTCCCACAGACAAACTTGAAGCTTGCATCACCACCATGACTGACAGTGAGCTAGATGCTGAAATCCTGGAATGTATCAACAATCTTGACAAACCATTTCGGTTCAAATCGACACCACCCATTGAAAATCTGGAACTCCCGAAGAATGAGCGAATCAAGCCCTCAATTGAAGAACCACCACAACTAGAGTTGAAGCTACTGCCGAGCTATCTCAGGTATGCATTCCTTAGAAACTCTTCTGAATTACCTGTGATTATTTCTTCTTCACTAACATTGGAGCAGGAAGAAAAGTTGCTGAGAGTGTTACGAGAACACAAGAAAGCCATTAGCTGAACTATAGAAGACATTCGAGGCATTAGTCCATCATTTTGCCTGCACAAGAATATGATGAACAATGAGTACAAACCCACAGTGGAGCATCAAATGAGATTAAATCCAATCATGAATGAGGTCGTAAGGAAAGAAATCATCAAATGGTTGGATGCTGGCATCATTTACCCCATCTCAGATAGCATTTGGGTGAGTCCTATGCAGTGTGTTGTTAGGGATATGCCCTATACCCAACTTGTGGATGGGCTATATGTACATGTATTTGTAAGATTTTCATTAAGTAATAAAATGGCAATATTTATTATACGTGTTTTACATAAATTATATGAATCATCAAACACTGTAATAAAGCCCTTGGAGTAATAATATGATGGGTTCCACGCCTTATGAGAATCATTACTCTCAAACATTCCTAGTCATAGTTTTGTTAATAATCTGGGCGTTCACAAAGCGGAGAGACTAGCATGATGATATAATCCGCCCTTAAGTGGGGTAGCCGATCTCATAGGCTACTAGCAAAGATCCATCCGTTTGTTGTATCACATGGATGCATGAGTTGCTCGTCTCCATCGAATTGACCGTTGAAAGTTTTCACATGGAGTGTTTATCCCATGTGTCTGTGACAACTTTAATGTATCGATTGTATTATTAGTCCTTAGACTTGAGGTCTTTGCAATCTTATGTATGGATCAAATGACTTTGACATTCTCTTTCCCTAGTTCAAAAGATCCGGTCATAAGGGTATGATTGGGACATTTGTTGAAACACATGAAGTTTATAAAGATACAACAGAGAATCGCCACTCTCTCGGATAATATTTTCTTATAAGAGTAGTATTCCAGTTCACGGGTTGATATGTGTGATCAGTGCTTGAGACTGTGGCTGCATCGGAAGAATCGTGTGAGATTTTTGGGTTAGCACTATTCAAGACACTATCAAAATCATACCTTTGACTATATACGTAGACATTTTCCATTCCCTAGGTCAAACGGTGGGGATACAGTGAGGCGAAGGACCGTATCATATGTAAATCGCATACATAATGGGTATATATCTTTCATTTTCATTTGGGGGCATTGGCATGTTGCTAGATGTCAACCTTGGTCATTGAAATCGAACGACCATCTGATCGGAGGATAATTTATGTTTGATTAAATTATCACGATTCATTTCATGTCCAACTTGAGGGGAACCCAAAAGGTCACACACAACAAATTCGAAATCAATGGTTAACAGTGCACAATATAAATTTAACAGCATATATGATTGCTGTAGGAATTATTCATAAATGGTTCAATGTGTTTAATTATTGAACATATCATTTATGAGGTTCCAAAGGAGTTAGGGATTGGTGAATGACGATAGGGGCACTTTGGGAATTGGAAAAATGAATAATAAGAAAAATTAAATAAATATGAATTTTTTAATTATTTTTATTTGTTTTGAATTCCAATTCGGCCCAAACTCTTTTTAGGGTTTTATAATCTCATTAAACCACTATATTAAGATCCAATGGCTAAGATTTAATTAGCATTTATCCCACATCGGATTCTTAATTAATTTTGTTGTCTTTGGAGAACCTATATAAACCCAAAGAATTCTTTACAATTATTTTTACACCAAAACCTTTCATATCTTGGGTTTATATAAGTAAGCAACTCTAAAGTTTAAGAGTAAGCCACTGATTTTCAGGATCCTTAAGTCTAATTGACTAGAGGAATCTCAAGTTAAAAGTTTTGAGGTATTTGCCTAGGGTAGCACCAAGGGCAAAATACCCGTGCACTCAAGGCGTAGTTTTGCCGTTGAGTTTTGGCTTTGGTGTGTGCACCTTTGGAGGCCACACACTTGGGTGGCTCTTTGGAACATGGAAGAGCTTGCTGAGTTTGAGAAAAACTTGTAGATTGGAGGGAGGACTGGAGGAGTCTTCGATTCAAGTAAGTCTTTTTCTTTATTTATTTTCATTATAGTTCTTATGATAGTTAACATGTTTAGGTTTATGTTCTTTGCATGTTTTATGGGTTTTTATACTTAAAATATATAGTAACATGCCTAGGCTTGTAGAATAATAAAAACAAATGGGTCTTGGGCAAATGGATAGCGACATCATAATTTTTAATTTTCCGCTGCGCACTAGCGGCCACTTCCCAATAGTGTATCAGCGCGCCGTTTTTGTTTTGATTAGTTCCCTCTAATTTGAACTCGAAATTGGGTATGTAAAAGCTCGTTGGAAAGCTAACACCCTAATCTTACTTTTAGGCACAAGTTTTGCATGATTTGGTTAAGATTTGAATTTTGAAATTGCATTTAAAGTTCACGCATCTGTAAAAAGATGTGAATAGTAAATTTATTTGATTAAAATAAAATGTAATATCATAATTAAATATTAATCAAAGTTATTTAAGGCCTAAAATAATTCCAACATATTAAAACTCATATGTTTGATGATTCTATGTAAGATTAGAATTGGCATGATTATTTTAAGGTGCAAGCATCTAGAGACTTTCTAAGGAAATAGAGAGTGTATTGCTTATCCCTTAGCTAAGTAATTATTTCATGATGAACTCAAAGATTTATTGTTAGAAATATGCCCTATACCCAACTTGTGGATGGGCTATATGTACATGTATTTGTAATATTTTCATTAATTAATAAAATGGAAATCTTTATTATACTTGTCTTACATAACTTATATGAATCATCAAACACTATAATAAAGCCCTTGGAGTAATAAGATGATGACTTCCACGTGTTATGAGAATCATTACTCTTAAACGTTCCTAGTCATAGTTTTGTGAATAATCTGGGCGTTCACAAAGCGGAGAGAGTAGCATGATGATATGATCCGCCCTTAAGTGGGGTAGCCGATCTCATAAGCTACTAGGGGAGATCCATCCGCTTGGTGTATCACATGGATGCATGAGTTGCTAGTGTCCATCGAACTGATCGTCGAAAGTTTTCACTTGGAGTGTTTATCCCATGTGTCTGTGAGAACTTTCATGTATCGATTGTACGACTAGTCCTTAGACTTGAGGTTTTTACAATCTTATGTGTGGATCAAATAACTTTGACATTCTCCTTCCCCGGTTCAAAAGATCCGGTCATAAGGGTATAATTGGGTCATTTATTGAAACAGATGAAGTTTGTAAAGATACAAGAGAGAATCGCCACTCTCTCGGATAATATTTTCTTATAAGAGAAGTATTCCAGTTCGCGGGTTGATATGTGTGATCAGTGCTTGAGACTGTGGCCGGAGCGGAAGAATCATATGAGATTCTTGGGTTAGCATGATTCATGACACTATCAACATCATACCCTTGACTATATGGGTATACACTTTCCATAACTTAGGTCAAACGGTGGGGATACAGTGAGGTGAATGACCGTATCATATGTAAATCGCATACATAATGGGTATATATATCTTTCATTCTCATTTGAGAGCCTTGGCATGTTGCTAGATGTCAACCTTGGTCATTGAAATCGAACGACCATCTGATCGGACGATAATTTATGTTAAATTAAATTATCACGATTCATTTCATGTCCAACTTGAGGGGAAGCCAAAAGGTCACACACAACAAAATCAAAATCAATGGTTAACAGTGCACAATACAAATTTAACAACATATATGATTGCTGTAGGAATTGTTCATAAATGGTTTAATGTGTTTAATTATTGGACAGATCATTTATGAGGTTATAGAGTGGCCTAGGGATTGGTGAATGACGATAGGGGCACTTTGGAATTGGAATAAATAAATAAATAACATGAATAGTAACGTGAATATTAATTTTTTTTTATTTGTTATTTGTTTTGAATTCCAATTCGGCCAAAACTCTTATTAGGGTTTTATAATCTCATTAAACCACAAAATTAAGATCCAATGGCTAAGATTAAATTAGCTTTTTATCACACGTCGGATTCTTAATTAATTTTGTTATATTTGAAGCACCTATATAAACCTAATGAATTCTTTACAAATTTTTGCACCAAACCTTTCATATCTTGGGTTTATATAAGTGAGCAACTCTAAATTTTAAGAGTAAGCCACTGATTTTGAGGATCCTTAAGTCTAATTGACTAGAGGAACCTCGAGTTAAAAGTTTTGAGGTATTTTCCTAGGCTAGCACCAAGGGCAAAATACCCGTGCACTCAAGGCGTAGTCTTGCCGTTGAGTTTTGGTTTTGGTGTGTGCACCTTTGGAGGCCACACACTTCGGTGGCTCTTTGGAACGTGGAAGAGCTTGTTGAGTTCGAGAAAAGCTTATAGATTGGAGGGAGGACTGGAAGAGTCTTCGGTTCAAGTAAGAATTATTCTTTTTATTTTTATTTTAATTAGAGTTATTATGATAGTTAGCATGTTTAAGTTTATGTTCTTTGCATGTTTTATGAATTTTTATGCTTAGAATATATAGTAACATGCCTAGGCTTGTAGAATAATCAAAACAAATGGGTCTTGGGCAAAGGGATACCGGCATCATAATTTGATTTTTTCTTTATTTTCCGTTGCGCACTCGCGGCCGCTTCCCAACAGTGGTATCAGCGCGCCGTTTTTGTTTTGATTAGTTCTCTCTCATTTGAACTCGAAATTGGGTGTGTAAATCCTTGTTGGAAAGCTAACACCCATAACTTAATGTTAGGCCCAAGTTTTACAAGATTTGGTTAAAATTGGAATTGTGAAATTGCATTTAAAGTTCACGCATCTGTAAAAAATGTGAATAGTAAATTTATTTGAATAAAATAAAATGCAATATCATAATTAAATATTAATCAAAGTTATTTAATGCCTAAAATAATTCCAACATATTAAAACTCATATGCTTGATGATTCTATGTATGATTAGAATTGGCATGATTATTTTAGGGTGCAACCATCTAGAGACTTTCTAAGGAAATAGAGAAGTGTATTACTTATCCCTTACCTAAGTAATTATTCCATGATGAACTTAGAGATTTATTATCTTTAAGGCTAATAAATATAAATCACTTGTTTATAATAAAAGACATTATAAAAGATACAAGTGGGGTGGGACCAAGGCGTTAATAAAATTTTCCAAACTAAAGTTAATTTAAACAAAGGTATTACTAGAGTTAGATAATGATTTGATGTCTTCCTTCACTCACTACCTTTTTATAGCCAAAAGGAAAAGCTGTGAAGACATCCAGATAATCATTTACTCAAAGCTTACCTTAAAGCATATTTAAAGTGTTGGACTAATTTGAAGGATCTATTGTTTATTCCTGTCACAAAGGCAATAAGAGCCTAAGAGGTAAGTGTATTTAAGAGAGTTCGCCAAACCCTCCCTCTGGGTAATTTTCAATGGAGGAATCCATTTGACAGTTATTCACTTAAACTTGCTAAAATTCTCAATAATAATTTAAGTCTAAAATTTGCCTCCCATTGTAAAGTATAGACCGAAAGGGCTTAAACTGTATTGGCAGGACTAGGCTTTACCAGATTGACCAATACCAATTTGTCCCTAAATCGTACTATTGATAATGGTTTGACTTTTCTGAGTCATAAGACGCAGCGACCCTTAGGCGTGGTCTTATAACTTAGTGGCAAAGATTGGGTGTCCACAATGACTAGCATAAGCTATGTCATGTTTTATTGCCCAACCTAATGATCAAGAAATTGTGATTTATATCATAAATTGGTTGGGAACCTACCTAATTATCGTATTTTATAACGACCGGCCCTAGTCGGAGTTGTGAAATGATGATAATGGGATCATTGCCCACAAGAAATCCATCATATTGGGGTTGATGAGATTTGCTTAAAATTTTAAAATAATTGAGTGGAAGCAACTTCATAATATTAAAAGCCCGTGTTATTATGAAACATTAATGAAAACATATTCTTAATTTTAACATTCTCTCTTAACAGGTGGGTTAAAATATTTCACAAACATTCAAATGGCAAACAGAGTATCACTTTGTTCCATTCAAGACAACTACAATGACTGGTTTAGAAACCTTAAAATTATCTTACGACAAGAAAATATTTTCTATGTTCTTGAAAAACCATTTCCCCTTGAACCCGCAGAAGATGCTGACCAAAATACATTTGATGCTTGGAAGAAACACGTCGATGATGATGAGCAAGCAGTTTACATAATGCTTGGCTCTATGTCGGACGAACTTCAGGAAGCTCACGAAGATATGAATGCTCAAACCATTATCTTTCACTTGAAGGAGTTATATACAACTTATGTTCATACCGTGAGATTCCAAGTGTCATATGTCTTATTCCAAACAAGATATAAGGAAGGATCTGTTAGTGGACATGTGCTTAAGATGATTGGCCACATTGAAAAATTGGCCAACCTCGGGTTCATCATGGATCATGAGATAGGTCACGATCTAATTCTTTAGTCCTTACCAAAAGACTTATCTAACTTTATTATGCTGTTTCATTTGTCTGATAAAGAAGCTACTTTAGCAAAATTGCACAATCTGATAAAGAAAACAGAGAGGGACTTGAAACCTGAGCTTAAAACCTCCGTCATGCTTACGGGTACGGACCTGAAGCCACGAGGCCCAAAGAAAATAAAATCTCAATGGTATTATGGAGAAGAAAAAGGGAAAGGGGAAATGTTTCTTTTGTGGAAAGAAGGGTCATTGGAAGAAAGACTGAGATCCTGGAAAGCCTAGGAAGCTAGGGAAGCCCAAGAGACCAAGAAGCCCAATGCTTCAGGTATGTTGTATATGATTGAACTATATTCTCATAACTCTGAACCATCTACTTAGGTGTTTGACAATGGTTGTGGGACTCACTTGTGTAACAATGTGCAGGGCCTGAGAAACAGTAGGAGACTCTGTCATGGGGAGGTTGACTTACGCATGGGTAATGGAGCAAAACTGGCTGCATTGTGCTTGGGGAATTATTTATTTGTTTTACTGAAAGATTTAGTTTTAGACTTAGAAGATTGTGTTTATGTATCTTCTCTAGTAAAGAACATCATTTCAATTTCTTCTTTATGTAATAACGGATTTTCATGCGTAATAAGTTGTAATGAATGTTCTATTTATTTCAATGAAATAAAATATAGAGATGGTATTTTGAATAATGGTATTTATGTCTTACAAACTAACAAAGAATGTTCAACCTCTAATATATACAACGTTAACTCGAATAATCTCAATGAATCACTTCTATGGCACAGTCGCCTAGGTCATATCAATGAATCAAGATTAACTAAGCTACATAAGGATGGGTATTTCAGACCCTTCAAATATGAACCTTATTGAACTTGTGAGTCTTGTTTACTTGGTAAAATGACCAAATTACCCTTCAAAGGTAAAGAACAGCGTGCAGCGGAGACATTAGAACTCATACACTCTGATGTATGCGGACCAATGTCAGTCACCGCCAGAGGTGGATTCTCTTACTTCATTACCTTTATAGATGATCACTCGCGATATGGGTATGTGTACCTTATTCCGTATAAATCTGAAGCCTTTGAGAAATTCAAAGACTTCAAACCGAAGTAGAAAACCAGCTTAATAAAAGTATTAAGTCACTAAGGTCTAACCGAGGTGGTGAATACTTAAGCAACGAATTTCAAGATTACTTGAGAGAAAATGGTATTGTTTCCCAGTGGACTCCTCCGGGAACTCCATGTTGGACAATTATGACCATAGCGTCACTATTTGTATATATCATTGTGTTGTTGTACAAATTAACTATGTGACAAAAAAGATTGCTCTCTTATCATTTGTGATTAGATCACCTAGATGTATAAATGATGAGAGGTCCCTATGATTTGTTCCTGGATGGAGAATGATATGAGAAAATATCAGTCCACGAAGGATAAATCATTAAATATCCCTAGTCAGAGTATTATGGAGATTGGACATCGATAAATACGTAAAAAATTAGTATTACACTTGTGCGCGTTGTGAGGGCACAACGCCATCGTTCTCATATATTTGGGTATATGATACTCATGCAAGTGTAATAGGAGGTTGTGTTTTACCGATGGTACGGGAAACAGCTTCGCTCTGGATAGACCCTCTCGGAATTCCATTGGTAGTATGACTATATGTCTATGGAAGTCCGAAATCAGGGTAGGTGTATTTGGTCTTAACCTGAGACTTGCACCGCTAATACTTACGACAATCAATATACTTTTTTTTTGGTCGTCCATGGCTTTAATCGGTTTCTGTGTACGCCTCTTCTAGGTATATCGAGAATCGTAGTATGTTGGGTGTGATGTCAAGACGGAAGTATCACTCCAGTCATATGGAGATGATGGTCACGTAGGATACGAGACCGGTTCTCTTAAATGCTGCAGCTATCGGGATATTATGACAATGTCATGTATATCCGATTATAGAGACTAGTTACCAGACATCCGACATGTGCTTCGTACGGGGCAGACACAATTCCGGCCTCATGCCTAGCACGTAATCATCCGATACTGGATCGACATACGCAATACTACGTATACTATGCCTGATATAGATCCTTATATTCCTGTAAGGATATTTCTGGAGAATTGGGTAGGCATGACACTTTGCTAGAAGCCAACCTTGTCTTGTAAATCGGTATAAATGTAGTACTAGGTACTTACGTGTTCGGATAGTTCGACGACCAAATTTACTGCCAACATATCCGAGGATCTCATGGGTCGCTTCCCGAATATTCCCCGATGATGTATGACTCGCACTTTTATTAATCTGGGATTAATAAGATGAGAGAGAAAATTAATCTGGGATTAATTGAGGAGAGTTTTTATCTGGGATAAAATATCAATAAAAGAGAGATAACGATTAATTTGGAATTAATCGATAAATTAATATATTAGATATATTATACGAAATTCGATTTCGATGTGGAATTAAAATTAGATTTTAATTTGGGCGAACAAATTAATTTAGAATTAATTCGTTAGCGACATGAATAGTGATTTCGCTAGGCATAATCATTTAATTGCGTCGCAACAAAAAATTCATTAATTTGGAATTAGCGAACCCGAGCCCGGGATTGTTTGCGAGCGTATTCGCATTTCGAATTCGAGTGTGGTACGCAAGTAAAATCAAGCGTCAAATCGCTAGTCGCATCTAGCGTCACATCATTCGTCAATCAAGTGATGGATGTCTTTCACTTTGAGTGATTGACACCAGTCACTATTCATTGATTGATGTAAGTTGATGGAAGTTGATTGAAATCATTTATGGCTTATTTTTTGGTAAAAGTATTAATTGATTTTTTGAAAATCAATTGTGTATTAGATACACTTTTATCAATATCCATCATTGTCTCTCATTTGCTCACGAATTGGAGCCAAAAACTCCTCTCTCTCTCTCTCTCGGCCATTTGGCCATTTTCTTCACTGGTATTTCTGGACAGAAACCGTGAGATGAGAAGCAAAAGTGTTTGATTTTTGTGGCAAAAATCAAGAGAGCTAGCACTCCGAGAGACATGCGAAGGTGATAGGGAAGTCCACTCATGAGCTTGGAATCAAATCACAAAGCTTGGAGCTTCATGAAGATGATCCAAAGATGAATTCTTGGAGGAGCAAACTGCTCACTGCCGTGAGCTGTTCAAGGGCAGAAAATGATTTTTGTTCGTTGCCTCGTCGTTGAACTGATCGATGTGAGTATTCCGCAACTCCCTCGTTGTATTCGCACTATATTTTCATGCTTGTTTAATGATCTTGGGATGCTTAGAAAATTCCAACAATGGTATCTATGAGCAAGGTTGAGCATGAAAATGATTTAGGGCTTAAAATTTGGGTAAAATGTTTTTGAGCATGATTTAATGAAATTGGATGAATTAGTATGCTTAAATGTGTTTTAATTGAAGATTTATTGGATCAATTTGATCAAATTTTGTTTGGATCAAATTTGCCCAAAATATGAGGCTTGGCCGAATGGATAAGTAGCTCTAATGTCTTGGATTTTTGATTTTTTGATCATTGGATGTGTTGGAAATCAATTGGGAATATTGATTTAGTGTTGATTAAAGATTCAATTGGATTGGATTTGCAATTTGACATAAAATCCCCTATTGCCGAGACATTTAGCATGTAGATTGGGTTTGATTTTTGTTAAATTATGTTGGACATGATTTAATGATGATAAGCATAATTAATTAGGCTAATTTGGTGTTTTGGAAATATTGATTTGGGTGATTAATTGTGTTATACACTTTAGGTAATTAAATTGTGAAATTGGATTTTGTAATTTAATTGAATTGGGCTAATTTTGGAAATTGGACTTGTAATGTTGTAAATGGTCTTATTGGGCTTGGTTGTACTAAGTTGGGTTTAGGCAAAATTGGTTGGATCCAATTGGGCCCAAAACCGCTTCCATAAAGCCCAAATGCGACTAATGGACCTTTAAAGTTTAATTGAGCCTAATGGGCCTAAATTGATTTTTAGGCTTATGGGGTAATTCCCGGATTGGACTTTGGTTATTCGGTTTGACCCGAGTTGACCAAAAGTCCACGCCTTAAGAAATTAATTAAAAGCCCATTGGACTTTAATTAAATTAACGTTGGACGTTAATCGGGCTTTGAGACCCGTAACGATTAAATTTGGAATTTAAGTCGTAAAAGTTCACTAATAAAGTGTAATATTTCATTTGGAATTAAATGACGAATTAGCATTAAATACAAATTGAATTGGATTTAATTATGTAGTTTAATTTAATTCGAGAATTCGTACTTTGAGTACTTATTCGCAAAACGAGTTTGACTCGCGTAAAATCAAATCGTTGTTTGAACATTGGATGATCATTAATTATCAGATTAATTAATTTGATTAGATTGATTGATAACATGCTTGTGTGAATACATGGTTGCGATGCATGAATAATGTATATCGGATGGATATTAGATGGGTGGGACAATTTTAGAAATTGTTGTAATAAATTTGATTTATTAATTGGACCTGCGTGTCCAGCCTTATTACCTCCTTATTCTTTGTATTCTCTTCTCACCTATTCCCCTAAATGTAAATGAGGTTTATTTAGAAGTGTAGTGTAACGGGTAGAAGAAATATTTGTGCTAGCGGGAGAGAGGAAATGGAGAGATTTGATCTAGGATCAATGTGGAAAGTATCCATCCGCATATCAATATTATTTATTCATATGCGCTTTATTATTTGTTTAGAATGCATGTTTAAGGGTGTATGATGATGAGACCTTAACAATGATAATAAATTGGTTGCCAATTTGCACTCGAAAAACCCTCGCTAAATATTAAGCGTTTTTCCTTCCATTGAGTGATTCTTACTCAAGATCTAAGACGGCATTGGTTTGTTGGCCAAAGTCAAGGCCTTTGTCTGTCGAGGATGTGTTTGAATCACGAGAGCTTTGTTCCATATCGGTGTCTTGTCCAAGTTGTGGTTTGTTGGCCAAAGTCAAGACCACTTGTCCATCGACATTGATTACGAAGCTTTCCATGGTCAATGGGTCACGCTTGACTGGGATCGCTAAGTTTTTTGTGCCAAAGCCAAGGCTTAGTTGATTCAGAGGAAAAATGTTAGACAATATATTTGATATATTGGCATATATAGGATATATGTTTCGGACTTCGATGTCCCCCTACTGGATCTAGGAATTGGATTGGATCTAATTGATCTTAGAGATCTATTTAGTTAATTATCATACAATTTGTTGGCCAAAGTCAAGATTGTGTGATATTTAACGGGATCCTAGCCCGCTAGGAAACACGGTTTCCCGAGTACTCGACAGAGGGTTAGAGGCTCGTCGAAAAATAGTGGGAGGCAAAAATTGAATTTGCAATATTCGTTTAATTACTTGCCATACGCGCTCATTCAAATATCATTCGTCAAATAAATTAAATGTTAGTTGGACTAATATTTAAACGTTGTTTTAAATTAAACAGTTGGACTGTATTCAAACAATTAAATTATAGTTGATTAAATAGTTGGACTATAATAATCATTATAATAAATAATACCGAAATCATTGATTAAATAGTTGGACTATTAGAATCAAGATGTAAAATGAAAGATTGACATTTAAAACATGATCCTAGGGAAAATGTATTTAAATGGTTTAATTTTTCAAATTGGGAACAAATTTCAGGATAGTCCTGAAATATAATAAGTTACTTTATTTGATAAAATAACATATTATGCCTAAGCTCGAAGTTAAGAAAATAGTAGAGCATAATCTTTGGAAGATTTATGTAATGATAACTTTAGTGCTTAATCCATTAAGCTTGTAGCAGTAGACTCCTTAATTTCTTTGTCAGAACTAAGGGTTAGATCCTTAAAGTATGATAATGAAATTGAAGGATCTTCATAAATCTATACTTAGATTTTAGAAGTACTGAAATTGCAATTGATAACTCTTGGAGAGTTAATGACTATTCTGTAGGTTTCTAATATCGGTCCCAAGATCATTAAATCAAGCAAGAAAAACGCATGAATACTTCAAGGAGTAAGGCGGAATACATACTCACATTGAATGGTTTGATGTTAGGAAGAATAAAACTCATTTTCCTCCTTGTTCAAGCTCGGCAATGGCTTCTTTGATCCACTGGACTGCACGGTGGGGGGCTGTTTTGGCTCCTCCAAAATCGGCCATGAGTGACCTCCATGGAAGCTCAAAGCTTCATGCTCCAAAAATAAATCCAAGCTCATGAAAACACTTCCCTATCACCATAGTATAAACCCTAGAGTGTGCTAGCACTTGTTCTTCTTCATTTTGTTTGATCAAACCAGAAAAATGATGAAGAAATTCGGTCTTGACCGTGAGAGAGAGAGACCAATTTTTTTTGGCTCACTTTGAGCTCAAACCGTGAACTCCAAGAACAAGTGAGAGAGAAGCACGTGAAATGGTCTAAAAAAAAAGGCCAAAAACGTGAACAACAAAGAGAGAGAGAAAGTGTTAAATGCTTTTTATATTTTCCAAAATTAAACAAAGCATTTACCACCTTTTACTTTCAAAAAGCAAAGTCAAAAGGTCAAAAAGCAAAAGCAATAATGCTTTTCCATCACCTATCACTATTCACATCAAGTCACTTTATTAAAGTGACAACATGTCATATCACATCACTCAAAGTGACAAGTGATTTGACAATTGATGCGACTAGCGCTTTGACGCTTGATGTGACTTGCGTGCCGCACTCGAATTAAAAATGCGAATGCGCTCGCAACCATTCTCGGGCTCGGGTTCGCTAATTCCAAATTAACGAATTTTCCGTCGCGTCGTAATTAAATGATTACGCCTAGCGAATTCACTATTCACGTCGCTAACGAATTAATTCTAAATTAATTCGTTCGCCCGAATTAAAATCCAATTTCAATTCCGCGTCGAAATCTAATTTCATATAATATATCGAATATATTATTTTTACCGATTAATTCCAAATTAATCGTCCTCTCTCTTTAAACGATATTTTATCCGAGATAAAATATCTCTGTAATTAATCCCAGATTAATTTTCTCTCTCATCGAATTAATCCCAGATTAATTTTCTCTCTCTTCCAATTAATCCCAGATTAATTAAAGTGCGAGTCATACGTCATCGGTGAATCTTCAGGAACCGACCCATGAGATCTCCGGATATGTTGGCAGTAAATACGGTCTTCGGACTATCCGAACACGTAAGTACCTCGTACTACGTTTATACCGATTTACAAGACAAGGTTGGCTTCTAGCAAAGCGCCATGCCTACCCAATTCTCCAGAAATATTCTTACAGGAATATATAGATCTGTATCAAGCGTAGTATACCGTAGTATTGTGTATATCAGCCCAGTATCGGATAGTCACGTGCTAGGGCTGGGGCTGGATAAGTGTCTGCCCCGTCCGAAGCACATGTCGGATGTTTGGTAACTAGTCTCTATAATCGGATATACATGACCTTGTCATAATATCCCGGTGGCCGGCCAGCACTTAAGAGCACTAATACCGTATCCTGCGTGACATCATCTCCACTATGACTGGAGTGATACTTCCGTCTTGACATCACACCCAATACACTACGACTCTCTGATAAACCCAGAAGTGGTGTACGCAGAACTGGTTAAAGCCCTGTACCACCAAGACCAAAGTCTACCGATTATCGCAAGTATTAGCGATGTAAGTCTCAGGTTAAGACTATACACACCTACCTTGATTTCGGCCTCCCATAGACACATAGTCATAATACCAATGGGATTCCGAGGGGTCTATCCAGAGCGAAGCTGTTTCCCGTACCATCGGTGAAACACGACCTCCTATCGCACTTGCATAAGTATCCGATACTTATATATATGAGAACTATGACGTTGTGCCCTCACAACGCACACAAGTGCAATACTAGCCTATTCCGCATTATCGATGTCCAGTCTCGATAATACTCCGGCTAGGGATATTTAATGATTAAACCTTCGGGGACTGATACTGTCTCATATCATTCTCAGTCCAGGAACTAATCATAGAGACCTCTCTTCATTTATATATCTATGGTGATCTAATCACAAATGATGAGAGTGCAATTTCCTTGTCACATAGTTAATTTGCTACAACAACACAATGATCTGTGCAAATAGTGACGCTATGGGTCATTTTGTCCAACAATCTCCCACTTGGCACATAGCCAGTCACTCAAGTGTCCTACACCCGAACTATGTACGGTTGGCTCAAACTGCTGAGAAAAGCTTTCGTCAGCGGATTTGCATGATTATCATCTTGATGCGTTTTATTCGATCATCACATCGCCACGATGTATGATCCGAATGAATCAGATGAATATCTAAGTATGTATCTGGATCGTTGATGAGACCATTAATTCTTTAGCTTGTGCTGACGCCTAGCTCAACTGCTAACAGAACTATATATAATCTAATTAGATTTGTATTGACCCAAATAACTTCTATTGTTGCTTCAGCTGCAACAACAACCCGCATTTGTTGTTTATTCGGTAACAGTATCTTGCTTGGAAGATTTCCAGCTCACTGTACCGTTATTCAAACTATATAGTACCGTTTGCGACTTTTAGTCGTCTTTATCGGTTATAGGAAACTTGGTACAGTGACCCCAGTCACTTCAAGTTCTCCTTCTCCATAGACTAAGACAGCATCCTTAGTTCTCTAAGATACTAACGGATGTTCTTAACATCAATCCAGTGACTATCACTCGGATTGGCCTGTTTGTGAATCCATATGCTCAAAGCGTATGATACACCAGGTCTCGTACATTTTTCAATGTACGGTTTCTAGGAGAGTATTGCGAAAGCCAAGCTTTCGCCGATATTTATTTTATGGGATATCATTTCCAAGAAATGACGTATTATCATTATTTTATAGGACACCATGTCAGTGCGCTCCCACTAACCTCCTATATACACAAGAATTATTTTCGTTTTGAATTAAATCATACACCATCATGATTATATCAAAACGATAATTCCAAGAACCTAATGCTTGCTTCAATCCAATCATGGATCGAATAACCTGCATAATCCAAATGGATTTACCGTGGCAACAGGTAAAAGGTTGAATCGTGATCAACACAATGTTGATAACGATACCTTTCCGTTAAAGGCCTAGCTTTATACGTTGGTATGTTGTCATCCATGTATGTCTTCCTAGAAGACTTTTAAGTACCATTAGGCACAATGCCTTGTGGTACATCAACTGGTATCCAAACTAGTTGACATACATGGAATCCATTTCGGATTATACTGCACTTTGCCATAATTAGGGAGTTGATATCTTGTATCACTTTCTCATACGTAGTCATTTGGTATTCCTCAATAAGATAGACATCTTTATGAGGTGCGATCAGAAACCCATACCCCAGGTTGTTTTCTGACTCTTTACCCTACCTACGTGGTTCTTGTGTATTCGAAGATTAATGGTAATAGTTTCATCCTTGATGAACTATTTATGTTCCATTAAGATTCGGTGCCTTGAATAGTATTACTCCGATTTTCATCGAGTTATACTATCCTCCCACTTACCACTGCATATCGGTATTCCTCTCAGGAAAACCGCATGGTGAACAACAATCTAATTGTTCTCGTGAGGTGTATAAGTACAATACTTATGGTATCCCTAGGATGACCTACATTTGGCACTTATCCTATTTGGGTTTTAGTTTGGTATCATCCAAACATATGCCGAACATACCCAAATTATCAGGAATGAGAAACCCGGTTTCTTTCCCGTTCATATCTAATATGATATCTGTCAAACAGATTGTTATGGAACCTTATTCAAAATAAGTTCTTGCACTGTTTAAAGCTTATCCATTGAAGGAAATGGTAGGTCAGAGCGACTCGTGATTAACCTTATTATGCCTAACAAAATTCGGTTAATTCGTTCGGACACACCGTCAAACTGACGTATTCCGGGAGGAGTCCTTATTTGAAAGAATACTAGACTCTTTCATAAAAACTAGAAACTTATTGCTTAAGTATTTTCCATTACAGTCTTACCATGACGGTTTAATACTTTAGCCGATCTATTTGTCTATTTCGTGTCGAAACTCTAAAAGTTTCCGATTTGTGTTTCAAAAGAAACACATAACCATACGCGATGCCACATCCGTACAGGTCACGAAATATTCATATCCATATCTAGCCTAGCTAGACATGGGCCCACTTGCTTCACTATGAAGTAGGGCTAACAGATCGGTGGCATTTACACTTTTACCAAGTAAATAGTGTTTTAGGCACTTTGCCCAAATAGACTAGATTCGTAGACTTTATTTGAATGGAATCAAATCAGTCCTGGTATCCGCTCTTCAAAAGTGCGGATATACGATTCTTGTTTATCAGTGTCCCTGACAACTATGCCACAATTAAGTTTCTTAACTGATCAAATCAGTTGGAGCTATTTATTTGTCATGTTATATATTTGAGATATTATTTATATTCAAAATATAAATCCTGTCATTCACATCTAATGTGTTTATCTCAATATCATCTTTATATAATGAAACACTTTAGTGTTCTAGATATAAAGGTACACCCGCAGCGGGTTATACGCGATATAGAGATAATATTTCTAGTCAAACTAGCTACATTATAACAGTTTCTAAATTTAAGTACTAACCCGAAGGTAGTTCCTAAATTCAGATATCTACGGTTAAAACAGCGACTTTCGTCCCGTTTTCAATTCGCAGATAAATCTCAATTGAAGTCAGTATCCTGGTCAAAACAGATTCTAAACATCAATATATATATTTTATGTACCACACTAAGTATCTAAAATCTAATTTTAATACTAGTTGTGAACATATTTATGACAAACATAATGAATTAAGCACTTAAGTTATCATTACATGATCTTCCAAAGATTATGCTCTACTATTTGCTTAACTTCGGGCTTAGGCATAATACGTTATTTTATCAAATAAAATAACTTATTATTTTTCCAGGACCATCCTGAAATTTATTCCCAATTTGAAAATTAAAGTCGTTTAAATACATTTTCACCCAGGATTATGTCTTAAACACTAATCTTTCATTTTTATATCTTGATTCTAATATTCCAACTATTTAATCAACGAGTTGTGGTACTATTTATTATAATGATTATAATAGTCCAACTATATAATCAAATATAATCTAAATTAATTAACCTCAATTACATTGATTACTATAGTCCAACTATAAAATCAACTGTAAACTGAAATTAATTAATTCAAATATATTGATTAATATAATCCAATTATATATAATCAAATATAATACAGTCCAACTGTTTATTAAAACAACAATTTAAATATTAGTCTAACTAACATTTAATCTAACGACAAAATAATTTGAATGAGCGCGTATGGCGAGTAATTGAACGAGTATTGCAAATTCAATTCTTGCCTCCCACTATTTTTCGGCGAGCCTCTAACCCTCTGTCGAGTACTCGGGAAACCATGTTTCCTAGTGGGCTAGGATCCCGTTAAATATCACACAATCTTGACTTTGGCCAACAAATTGTATGATAATTAACTAGGTAAATCTCGAAGATCAATTGGATCTCATCCAATTCCTAGATCCAGTAAGCGGATATCCAAATCCTAAACATATATCTTATATATGCCAATACATCCAATGTATTACCTAACTTTTTTCCTCTGAATCAACTAAGCCTTGGCTTTGGCACAACAAACTTAGTGATCCCAGTCAAGTGTGACCCATTGACTATGGAAAGCTTCGTAATCAATGTCGATGGACAAGAAGTGGTCTTGACTTTGGCCAACAAACCACAACTTGGACAAGACACCGATATGGAACAAAGCCTTCGTGATTCAAACACATCTTCGACGGACAAAGGGCTTGACTTTGTCCAACAACCCAATGCCAATCTCGGATCTTGAGTAAGAATCACTCAATGGAAGGAAAAACACTTGATATTGAGCGAGGGTTTTTCGCGTGCAATTGGAAACCAATTTATTATCTTTATTAAGGTCTCATCATCATACACCCTTAAACATGCATTCTAAACACATAATAAAGCGCATATGAAATAAAATAATAATGATATGTGGATGGATACTTTACATTGATCCTAGATCAAATCTCTCATTTTCTCTCTCCAAAGCTAGCACATGTATTTACTTCTACCCGTTACACTACACTTCTAAAGAAACCTCATTTACATTGAGGGGAATATGTGAGAAGAGAATACAAAGAGTATAGAGGTGATAAGGCTGGACACGCAGGTCCAATTAATAAATCAAATTTATTACAATTCCCAAAATTGTCCCACCCGACTAATATCCATCCGATATACATTATTCATGCATCGCAACCATGTATTCACACAAGCATGTTATCAATCAATCTAATCCAATTAATTAATCTGATAATTAGTGATCATCCAATGTTCAAACAACGATTTGATTTTTTGCGTGAGTCAAACTCGTTTTGCGAATAAGTACTCAAAGTACGAATTCTTGAATTAAATTAAACTACATAATTAAATCCAATTTAATACGCATTTAATTCTAATTCACTATTTAATTCTAAATTAAATATTACACTTTTATTAACGAACCTTTACGACTTAAATTCCAAATTTAATCGCAACGGGTCTCAAAGCCCGATTAACGTCCAACGTTTATTTAATTTAAAGTCCAATGGGCTTTTAATTAATTTCTTAAGGCGTGGACTTTTGGTCAACTCGGGTCAAACCAAATAACCAAAATCCAATCCGGGAGTTACCCCATAAGCCTTTAAATTAATTTTGGCCCATTAGGCCCAATTAAATAATTAAGGTCCATTAAGTCATAATTGGACTTTATGGATACGGTTTTAGGCCCAATTGGATCCAACCAAATTGGCCTAAACCTAACTTGGTACAACCAAGCCCAAAAGCCCAATTACAACCTTAAGGCCCAATTTCCAAAATAAGCCCAATTAATTAACTTATAAAATTCCAAATTCCATAATTAATTAACCTAAGTGTAATACACAATTAATATCCAATTAACATTTCTAAAACATCAATTAGCCTAATTAATCATGCACTTTAACATTAAATAGTGTCCAACACAATTTATTAAAATCAAACCCAATTTACATGCTTTTGTTCTCGGTAATTAGGGGTTTTTCAATCCGATTCGGTTTCAATCCAATTGAATCCACAATCATCATTCCCAAATCAATTAATTCATCCAATGAATCAAAATACAAAAAACACAATGAATTTCATATTCAATTGAATTCGGCCAAGCCACTTTAAAAGGGAAAAATTGTTCCAAATCAAAATTCAATCCAATTGAACTTCAAAACAACATTACCCAATTGTTTTAAGTCATCCAATGATCAAACAAACAAAATTACCAAGAAATTTAGGGTTCTTTAATTTTGGCCATCATAAGCAATTTGGGGAAATTTGTTCCAAACACAATTTCAACAAATTGATCCAATCAATCTTAAATTAAACATACTTTAAGCATTCTCATTCATCCAATTTCACAAAATATGCTCAAAATAAAGTTTACCAAAATTGTCACTTTATGCCAACACAAAAAATTGGGGAAATTTGTTCCAAACACATTTCAACAAATTGATCCAATCAATCTTAATTCAATAACATTTAAGCATACTTAATCATCAATTTAATCAAATCATGCTTCAATTGATTTTACCCAATTTGTCATGCCCAAAATTTGGGGAAAATTGAATCCAATCCAATTTCATGAAATTGATCATGCACAACTTCAATTCATCAACATACAAGCATACTTAATCATCCAATTTAACCAAATCATGCTTCAATTGATTTTCCCCAATTTTAACCCTAACTTTTTCATGCTTGATAATAGCTCAAGATACCATTGTAGGTTTCTAATATAGGTCCCAAGATCATGAAATCAAGCAAGAAAAACGCATGAATACTTCAAGGAGTAAGGCGAAATACAAACTCACATTGAATGGTTTGATGCTAGGAAGAATAAAACTCATTTTCCTCCTTGTTCAAGCTCGGCAATGGATTCTTTGATCCACTGGACTGCACGGTGGGGGGCTGTTTTGGCTCCTCCAAAATCGGCCATGAGTGACCTCCATGGAAGCTCAAAGCTTCATGCTCCAAAAATAAATCCAAGCTCATGAAAACACTTCCCTATCACCATAGTATAAACCCTAGAGTGTGCTAGCACTTGTTCTTCTTCATTTTGTTTGATCAAACCAGAAAAATGATGAAGAAATTCGGTCTTGACCGTGAGAGAGAGAGACCAATTTTTTTGGCTCACTTTGAGCTCAAACCGTGAACTCCAAGAACAAGTGAGAGAGAAGCACGTGAAATGGTCTCAAAAAAAAGGCCAAAACGTGAACAAAAAATAGAGAGAGAAAGTGTTAAATGCTTTTTATATTTCCAAAATTAAACAAAAATTTTACCACCTTTTACTTTCAAAAGCAAAGTCAAAAGGTCAAAAAGCAAAAGCAATAATGCTTTCCCATCACCTATCACTATTCACATCAAGTCACTTTATTAAAGTGACAACATGTCATATCACATCACTCAAAGTGACAAGTGATTTGACAATTGATGCGACTAGCGCTTTGACGCTTGATGTGACTTGCGTGCCGCACTCGAATTCAAAATGCGAATGCGCTCGCAACCATTCTCGGGCTCGGGTTCGCTAATTCCAAATTAACGAATTTTCCGTCGCGTCGTAATTAAATGATTACGCATAGCGAATTCACTATTCACGTATCTAACGAATTAATTCTAAATTAATTCGTTCGCTCGAATTAAAATCCAATTTCAATTCCGCGTCGAAATCTAATTTCATATAATATATCGAATATATTATTTTTACCGATTAATTCCAAATTAATCGTCCTCTCTCTTTAAACGATATTTTATCCGAGATAAAATATCTCCGTAATTAATCCCAGATTAATTTTCTCTCTCATCGAATTAATCCCAGATTAATTTTCTCTCTCTTCCAATTAATCCCAGATTAATTAAAGTGCGAGTCATACGTCATCGGTGAATCTTCAGGAACCGACCCATGAGATCTCCGGATATGCTGGCAGTAAATACGGTATTCGGACTATCCGAACACGTAAGTACCTCGTACTACGTTTATACCGATTTACAAGACAAGGTTGGCTTCTAGCAAAGCGCCATGCCTACCCAATTCTCCAGAAATATTCTTACAGGAATATATAGATCTGTATCAAGCGTAGTATACCGTAGTATTGTGTATATCAGCCCAGTATCGGATAGTCACATGCTAGGGCTGGGGCTGGATAAGTGTCTGCCCCGTCCGAAGCACATATCGGATGTCTGGTAACTAGTCTCTATAATCGGATATACATGACCTTGTCATAATATCCCGATGGCCGGCCAACATTTAAGAGCACTAATACCGTATCCTGCGTGACATCATCTCCACTATGACTGGAGTGATACTTCCGTCTTGACATCACACCCAATACACTACGACTCTCTGATAAACCCAGAAGTGGTGTACGCAGAACCGGTTAAAGCATTGTACCACCAAGACCAAAGTCTACCGATTATCGCAAGTATTAGCGATGTAAGTCTCAGGTTAAGACTATACACACCTACCTTGATTTCGGCCTCCCATAGACACATAGTCATAATACCAATGGGATTCCGATGGGTCTATCCAGAGCGAAGCTGTTTCCCATACCATCGGTGAAACACGACCTCCTATCGCACTTGCATAAGTATCCGATACTTATATATATGAGAACTATGACGTTGTGCCCTCACAACGCACACAAGTGCAATACTAGCCTATTCCGCATTATCGATGTCCAGTCTTGATAATACTCCGGCTAGGGATATTTAATGATTAAACCTTCGGGGACTGATACTGTCTCATATCATTCTCAGTCCAGGAACTAATCATAGGGACCTCTCTTCATTTATATTTCTATGGTGATCTAATCACAAATGATGAGAGTGCAATTTCCTTGTCACATAGTTAATTTGCTACAACAACACAATGATCTGTGCAAATAGTGACGCTATGGGTCATTTTGTCCAACATATTCTCAAGGAGATAAAGTCAAAGTTTGCAATAGGAAAGTAACGCAAGACGCACCTTACTTCGATATTCTAGAAGTCCGGGGCTTGGCCAAAGGCTTCTGGAATATGAAAAGGACAAAGGTAAAATCATTATAATCTTATAGGAAGATAAATGACATATCCCAAAATGTCTGCCAAAATGTGGCAAACAGGATCGCGGAAGCGTGACTGCCGTTTGGACAAGGCAGACATGAAGGTATTGAAGTCGAGCAAGGCTCCGACATCAAATATGTTTGTCAAAATTATGTTCACTACTAGTATTAAAATTGTATTTTAAATACTTAGTATGATATATAAATATACATTGATGTTCAGAATCTGCTATGAGCAGGATACTGACTTCAATAGAGATTTATCTACGAATCAGAAACGGGATGAAAGTCGATGTTTTAACCGCAGAAACCTAATTTTAGGAACTACCCTCGGGTGTGTACCAAAATTTGGAAACTGTTAGGATGTAACTAGTTTGACTGGATACATTATCTCTATATTACTGTCTAATCCATTGCGGATTGAACCTTTATATTTTAGAACACTAAAGTGTTTTATTAGATAAAGATGATATTGAGATAAACACATCAGATGTGAATAACAGAATTTATATTTTGAATATAAATAAATCTCAAATGTATAACATGACAAACAAATAGCTCAAACTGATTTGATCAGAAGAAACTAATAAGTGGCATTGTTCTCTGGGACACAATCAAACGAGACTCGTATATCCGCACTTTCGAAGAGTGGGTACTCGGACAAATTTGATTCAATTCAAATAATGTCTACGAATCTAGTTTATTGGGCAAAGTGCCTATAACACCTTTACTTGGTAAAAGTGGAAATGCCATCGATCTATTAGCCCTAGTTCATAGTGAAGCAAGTGGGCCGATATCTAGCTAGGCTAGAGGTGGATATGAATATTACATGACCTTTACTGATGTGGCATCATAATATGGTTATGTGTTTCTTAAGAAACACAAATCAGAAACTTTTACAGTTTCGACACGAAATAGACAGACAGATCGGCTGAAGTATTAAACCATCACGGTAAGACCGTAATGGAAAATACTTAAGCAATAAGTTTATGAAATACTTGAAAGAGTATAGTATTCTTTCAATGAGTACTCGTTCCGGAACACGTCAATTTGACGGTGTGTCCGAACAGAGTAACCGAATTTTGTTGGGCATGATAAGGTTAATCATGAGTCGCTCTAGGCTACCATTTCCTTCAACGGATACGCATTAACAGTGTTAATTTATTTAGAATAAGGTTCCATTAAAATCTGTTAGACAGACTTAATATTAGATATGAACAAGAAAGAAACCGGGTTTCTCATTCCTGAATATTTGGGATGCTAGGCATATGTTTGGATGATACCAAACTAAAACCCAAATTGGATAAGTGCCAATTGTAGGTTATCCTAGGGATACCAAAGTATAGTACTTATACATCTCACAAGAGAACAATGTTATTGTTGCTCGCCATGCGGTTTTCCTAAGAGGAATACCGATATGCAGTGCTAAGTGGGAGGATAGTAAAACTCGATGAAAATCAGAGTAATACTATTCAAGGCACCGATTCCTAATGGAACACAAATATAGTTCATCAAGGATGAAACTATACCAGTAATCTTCGAATACACAAGAACCGCGTATGTCGGAGAGAGTCAAAAAACAACCTGGGGTATGGGTTTCTGATCTCACCTCATAAAGATGTCAATCTTATTGAGGAATACCAACTGACTACGTATGAGGAAGTGATACAAGGTATCGACTCCCTATTATGGCAAAGTGCCATGATATCCGAAATGGATTCCATGTATATCAACTATGTTTGGATACTAGTTGATGTACCGCAAGACATTATGCATATTGGTACTTTATAAGTCTTCAAGGAAGACGTACATGGATGGCAACATACCAACGTACTAAGCTAGGCTTATTGCGAAAAGGTATCGTTATCAACATTGTGTCGATTATGACAAAACCTTTTGCCTGTTGCCATGGTAAATCCATTTGGATAATGCTTGCTAATGCTGCATGTTTCATTTATGAAATATGACAGTTAAACAGGAAAATCGCTTTCCTGAAATGGAAACATTTTGGAGGATGTTTACAACATCCTATCGGTTTTGTCGTACCATAACAAGCAAACAAGGTTTGCAGGTTATTCGATCCATGTATGGATTGAAGCAAGCATTAGGTTCTTGGAATTATCGTTTTGATGTAATCATAATAGTTTATGATTTAATTCAAAACGAGAATGATTCTTGTGTATATAAGGAGGTTAGTGGGAGCGCACTGACAATAAAAGTCCTATAAATAATGATAATATATATCATTTCTTGGAAATGATATTCCCATAATAAAATTGGCGAAATCTTGGCTTTCATAATAACTCTTCGAGAAATCGTACATTGAAAAATGTACGCGACCTGATGTCTCATACGCTTTGATCATATGGATTCAAAATCAGGCCAATCCAAGTGATAGTCACTGGATTGATGTTAAGAACATCCTTTAGTTTCTTAGAGAACTAAGGATGCTGTCTTAAACTGTTAGACAGTTATGACCCATAGCGTCACTATTTTGTAAATGATATTGTATTATTGTACAAAATTAACTATGTAGTAATGAAATTGCCTTTTACCGTTTTGTAATTTATTTACTTTGATATAAATGGTAAGAGTCTCTATGATTAGTTCCGGATTGTGATGATATGAGACAATATCAATTCATAAAGGTTTAATCTTTAAATATCCATAGTCGTAGTATTATCGAGATTGGACATCGATAATGCGGAATAGACTAGTACTGCACTTGTGCATGTTGTGAGGGCACAACGGCATAGTTCTCATATATTTAAGTATAGGATACTTATGCAAATGCGGTAGGAGGTTGTGTTTTACCGATGGTACGGAAAACAGCTTCGCTCTGGATAGACCCCGCGGAATCCCATTGGTAGTATGTCTGCGTGTCCATGGGAGTCCGCTTCAGGGTAGGTGCATATGATCTTAACCTGAGACTTGCATCGCTAGTACTTACGACAATCGGTAAACTTTAGTTTTGGTGGTCCAGGGCTTTAACGGGTTCTGTGTACACCTCTTCTGGATTTATCGAGAATCGTAGTGTATTGGGTGTGATGTCAAGATGGAAGTATCACTTCAGACATATGGAGATGATGATCGCGAGGGATACAGAACTAGTACTCTATAATGGTTGCAACCATCGGGATAATATGACTAGGTCAGGATTATCCGATTCAAAGAGACTGGTTGCTTGATGTCCGATATGTGTATCGTACGGGGCAGACACATCTCCAGCCCCAGGCCTTACATGTGATCATCCGATACTGGTTCGATATACACTATACTACGGTATACTACGCCTGTTATAGATCTTATATTCCAATAAGAATATTTCTGGAGAATTGGGTAGCCATGGCGTTTTGCTAGAGGCTAACCTTGTCTTGTAAATCGGTAAAAACGTAGTACTTGGTACTTACGTATTCAGATAATCTGACGGCCGTATTTACTGCCAACATATCCAGAGATCTCTTGGGTCGCTTCCCGAAGATTCACCAATGACGTATGATTCAAACTCGATTAATCTTGGATTAATTACGGAGAGACTTTATCTTGGATAAAGTACTATTCATAGAGAGAGAACGATTAATTTGGAATTAAACGTAAAATTATTATATTCGATATAATAATCGAACTTCGATTTCGACGCGAAATTAAAATTAGATTTTAATTCGGGCAAACGAGTTAATTTAGAATTAATTCGTTAGCGACGTAAATAATAATTTCGCTAGGCGCAATTATTTATTTAAATTCGATTTAATTAACGTCGCGACGTAAGTTCGGTATTTCGAAAATATCGAACCCGAACGCGTGAGTGCATGTGGGGCCCACATGACACATGTCATATTATGCATTATTTAATTCTAATGCATTGCATGGAGATAGTGTACAATGCACTCAATGGTTTTGCATGGAAATTGAGTGTTTGACACTCTAAGCCATTGCATGATTTGTGTCATAAGTTTATTATTAATTTAATAAATATTATGGCATAAATATAATTGATTTTTTGTAACAAAAATCATTCATTCAACTTTTCTCTCTCACATTGCCGAAACTTGCAAGCAGTTTTTGGCTCTCCTTTCTTCAATTTTTGTGGCAAGATTTGAAGAAGTTGTGCATTCAAAATCACAACAAAGGCTAGCACCTTCAAGGGATCATACATAGGTGATATGGGAAACTAATCCTCGAGCTTGGAAGGATCAAACTCGACTTGGAGTCCCTCTTTTTCTTCTTGGCCGAGAGCTTCACTGCACAAGGGATGAGTTTTCGCATCATCTAAGCATCCATTTTCAAGTATTGTGAGTATGATTCCGCCATACTTCAATTTATTCATTCATGTATTTATATATTTTGCTTGTTCTTGTTGATCTTGGGGCTTGGTTATTTTTTCCAACAATGGTATCATTGAGCTTAAAGAGCATGCAAATATATTAGTTTGCTTGATTAAATATGCTTAGATGTATGTTATTTAGATTATACATCATCAATTTCATGGAAAATAAATTGGATTAATTTTTCCAACCCAAATGAGGCTTGGCCGAATACATGCAAGCATATGGACTAGATGATTTTTTAATTTTAAGACATTAGATGACTTGAAACAATATGGAATGATGATTTGTAACTCGATTGGATTGAAAACGAAATCGGAACCATTTTAATCACCTTGGCCGAATGCTTGATGGAGGATTAGGGACTTGATTTTTTGATTAAATAATGTTGGACATATATTTAAGATAAAAATATGATTAATGGATTAATTTGATATTTTGGGAATATTGATTTAAAGGATTAATCATGATAATACACTTTAATTAATTAAGTTATAAAATTTGGAATTTTAAAATTTGGTTAGTTGGGCTTAATTTTGAATTGGGCCTAAAACTATTATATTTGGACATAATGGGCTTGGTTGGGCCAAGTAGATTTGGACCATTTGGATTGGATCCAAAATGGGCCTAAATCACACTATTTAAGCCCAAATGTAATAAATGGGCTTTTATGTTTAATTGGGCCTTATGGGCTTGATATTGATTTTATGGCATATGATGGTGATTCCTTATTGGGCTTGGTAATTGGGTTTGACCCATACATTGACCAAAACCCAAGCCTAAAGAAATCAATTGAAAGCCCATCAGACTTTAATTAAACGGACATTAGATGTTAGTTGGGCTTTGAGACCCGATTGTATTAGATTTGGAATCTAAGTTATAAAAGCACAATAAAAGTGTAAATATTTAATTTAGAATTAAATAATAGGATTAGTATTGAATACGACTTAAATTGGATTTAACGAGTAGTTCGATATAATTCGTGAATTCATACTATAAGTATTTATTCTCAAATTGAGTTGGACTCGCGCAAATGCAAACAATTGTTTGAACATTGTATTGTCACCTAATTAAAGACTAATTAATTGGATTTGATTGGTTGTATAACATGCCTTGAATGAATGAATGTGGATGTGATGTATGAATAGTGTATATCGGATGGATATTAGAAGGGAAGGGTAATTTTAGAAATTATTGTAAATTTAGAATTTATAAATTGGACCTGCGTGTCCAGCCTTTCTCTTATTGTCTCTTTGTATTCTCTTCTCACCTAATTCCCCTCAATGTAAATGAGGTTTCTCTTATTGTATTATGTAATTGGGTAAGAGTAGAATAGTGCTAGCGGGGAGAGGAAAGGGAGTGATTTGTTCTAGGAACAAGTTGTTGTTCATATCCATCCGTATATCGCTATTACTTTACTTTACGCGCTTTATGATGTTTTAGAAGCATGCTTAAGGGTGTATGATGATGAGACCTAACAAAGATAAATTAATTGGTTCCCAATACGCGAAAAATCCCTCAAACAATATTAAGCGATTTTCCTTCCGTTGAATGATTCTTTCTCAAGATCCGAAATTGGCATTGGTTTGTTGGCCAAAGTCAAGACCTTTGTCAATTGAGGATGTGTTTGAATCATGAGAGTTTTGTTCCACATCGGTGTCCTGTCCAAGTTGTGATTTGTTGGCCAAAGTCAAGATCACTTCTTGTCCATCGACATTGATTACGAAACTTTCCTCGTCAATGGGTCTCGCTTAACTGGAATCATTAGGTTTGTTGTGCCAAAGCCAAGGCTTAGTTGATTCAGAGAAAATGGTTAGGAAAATGTATTGGATGCATTGACATATGTATATGTTTCGGACTTAGATGTCCACCTACCGGATCTAGGAATTGGATGGGATCCAATTGATCTTCGAGATCTACCTAGTTAAATATCATACAATTTGTTGGCCAAAGTCAAGGTTGTGTGTTATTTAACGGGATCCTAGCCCACTAGGAAATAGGATTTCCCGAGTACTCAACAGAGGGTTAGAGACTTGCAGAAAATAGTGGGAGGCTAGTATTGAATTTGCAATTATCGTTCAGATACTTAGCTTTACGCGCTTACACAACTTATTTCGTCAATATTTACACATTAGTTGGACTAATACAATGTTATTTTTTTTTTATGTAACAGTTTGACTGTACCCACATATCGTTAACTAGATAATTAGATTATCGTAGTTAAGATGGCAAACAAAGGAAATGTCCGTGACATAATTATGGGTGATAATGTGTTCAAGGGCACCAACTTCGCCGACTGGGAAATGAACCTAAGGATTGTCCTTGGGGCGGAGAGGATACTGTATACGATACAAAAACCTCTCGGGCCTAAGCCCACTGAGCCACTTGAGCTGGAGTTATGGAAAACTCACAGTGATGATTGTGACACGGCTCAGTCGATCATGCTTGCTTCAATGACTCAACACTTTCGCCGCCAGAATAGGGACTTGGATCCTTATAATATGATGTCAAGATTGCAAGATCTTCACCGCACTAATAAGCGGATGGCGAGGTACGAGTTAGTGAAGAAAATCTTTCGCTCCCGTATGACTGATGGTAGTTCTGTTGAGGTCCATGGGACTCAAATGATAGCCGATATTGATGAATGGGCTAATATGGGTATAGTCTTGGAGGCTGAGCTGTCTATAGATGTACTTCTACAGTCACTACCCGATACTTGGAAACAGATTGTCATCAACTACAAATTGATGAATTCGGATGATACTCTTGGAGAGTTATTATCGATTCTCAAGGAGTCAGAGAAAGAGCTTCTGAAAGGCAACAAGCGCGAGGCGCACTTTGCATCAACATCTCAAACGCCGAAAGCTGGGCTCAAGGTAACTGGGGGTGTTAAGAAGAAAAAGCATAGAAACAAAGGCAAGGCCAAGTCAACAAAGGCTTCTGGGAAGCCAAGGGACAAGTCTCAAGATGTTTGCCTGAAATACGGCAAGAAATGTCACTGGAAGCGTGACTGCCGCATGAACAAGGGACACAAGGAGGACATACAGGCGGGCAAGGCACCGGCTTCAGGTATGTTTGTTATTGAGATAAATATGACTACTTCTAGTCTTAATAAAAATTGGATTTTTGATTCTGGCTGTGGTTCTCATATTTGTACTGATGTGCAGGATCTGCATGATAGCAGGAGACTGGCTTCGGGGGAGGTAGATCTACGAGTTGGAAATGGAACTTCTGTTGCTGTTTTGGCCGTAGGCACTTTTGTTTTGGAACTGCCCTGCCCTCGGGGCATGTACTTAAACTAAATGACTGTTATTTTGTTCCTAGTTTAACTAGGAATATTATTTCTGTATCTTTGTTAACCCAGTATGGGTACACTTTTGTATTTAAAAACACCAGGTGTTATTTATATAAAGATGATGCAGAAATTTGCACTGCCGATGCAAATAATGGTCTTTATATTTTGAATATAAATAAATCTCCAAAATGTAAAATAACAAACAAAAGGCTCAAAATGAGTAATCCAAAGGAAGAAACTTATTTGTGGCATTGTCGTCTGGGACACATCAACAAGACTCGCATATCCACACTTTCGAAGAGTGGGTACTTGGACGGATTTGATCCAAATTCATATGACGTCTGCGAATCTTTTTATTAGGCAAAATGCCTAAATCACCTTTTAGTGGTAAAGGTGAACGCGCCACTGAACTGTTAGCCCTCGTTCATAGTGACGTTTGTGGGCCCATGTCTAGCCAGGCTAGAGGTGGATATCGATACTTCGTAACCTTTACAGATGATGCATCGCGTTATGGTTATGTGTATCTAATGATGCACAAGTCGGAAACTTTAGAGAAATTCAAAGAGTTTCGACACGAAGTTGAAAAACAAACAGGCAATAGTATTAAGACATTACGGTCGGACCGTGGTGGCGAATACTTAAGTAATGATTTTCAAGATTACTTGAAAGAATATGGTATTCTTTCACAATGGACTCCTCCTGGAACACCACAATTAAATGGTGGTCTGAACGGAGAAACCGTACCTTGCTTGACATGGTAAGGTCGATGATGAGTCGCACTGAGCTACCTATATCCTTCTGGGGACATGCATTAGAAAGTGCAATTCTTATTTTGAATAGGGTTCCGTCAAAGTCTGTTGAACAGACTCCGTATGAGATATGGACAGGAAAGAAACCAGGTTTCTCATTCCTGAAGATTTGGGGTTGCTGGCATACGTCAAACGTTTGGAAGGTACCAAACTTGAACCCAAATCAGATAAATGCCTATTTGTTGGATATCCTAGGGAAACCAAAGGATATTACTTCTATTACCCACAAGAGAACAAAGTATTTGTTGCTCTACATGCGGTTTTCCTTGAGAAGGAATTCCTAAATGCAGTGTTAGTGGGAGGAAAGTAGAACTCGATGAAAGTCGTAGTGATACTGTTCCTGGCAATGAATCGAGAACGGAACATGAACAGTCCATCCAGGATGAGACTGAACCAAAATCTTCAATTACACAAGGAGTACGTAGGTCGGAGAGAGTCAGGGTAATACCTGAGAGGTATGGATTCCTGATCTCACCTCATGTAGATATTAATCTTATTCAGGATACTGAACCGGCTTCGTATGAGGAAGCGATACAAGGTATCGAATCCACTTTATGGCAAGAGGCCATGAAGGCCGAAATGGATTCCATGTATACCAACCAAGTTTGGACACTAGTTGATGCACCAGAAGGCGTAAAGCCTATTGGATGCAAATGGGTCTTCAAGAAGAAGACCGACATGGATGGCAACGTACAAACGTACAAAGCTAGGCTCGTAGCGAAGGGGTATCGTCAACAACTTGGAGTTGATTTATGACGAAACTTTCTCACCCGTTGCCATGATTAAATCCATTCGGATAATGCTTGCGATAGCTGCATATTACGATTACGAAATATGGCAGATGGACGTTAAAACCGCTTTCCTTAATGGAAACCTGTTGGAGGATGTTTATATGCAACAACCTGACGGTTTTATCGCACCAAGACTTGCAAACAAGGTTTGTAAGTTAAATCGGTCCATTTATGGACTGAAGCAAGCATCGAGGTCATGGAACCAACGTTTTGATGAGGTCATAAAAGAATATGATTTCATTCAAAACGTAGATGATCCTTGTGTATATAAGAAGGTTAGTGGGAGTGCACTGACTTTTATTGTCCTTTATGTCGACGATGTATTGCTTATAGGCAATGACATTCCCATGTTAACGTCGGTGAAAGCTTGGCTTTCATTGAAATTCTCCAAGAAAGATCTGGGAGAAGCAGCTTTTATTCTAGGAATAAAGATCTACAGGGATAGATCTAGAAGGCTACTTGGACTCTCCCAGAGTACATATATTGATAAAGTGTTGAAGAGATTCAACATGGATCAGTCCAAGAGGGGACTTTTGCCAACATCACATGGCGTCTATCTATCTAGGGACATGTGTCCTAAAACACAAGATGAGAGAGACAACATGAGTCGGACTCCGTTCGCCTCGGCAGTTGGATCGATCATGTATGCCATGATATGTACACGACTTGATGTGTCCTATGCTTTGAGCATGTGTAGTCGATATCAGGCCGATCCAGGAAAGGATCACTGGATGGCGGTTAAGAGTATCCTTAGGTATCTTAAGAGAACTAAGGATGTTTTCTTAATCTATGGAGATGGAGAACTTGAGGTATCTGGGTATACCGATGCAAGTTTCCAAACCGACAGAGACGACTTCAAGTCGCAAACCGGGTACATATTTTGCTTGAATAACGGAGCAGTGAGCTGGAAATCTTCCAAGCAAGATACTGTTGCCGATTCAACAACTGAAGCGGAGTACATTGCAGCAGCTGAAGCAGCAAAGGAAGCGGTTTGGATCCGAAAATTCCTAGTTGGATTAGGAGTAGTTCCATTAGGCAGCTGAGCCAGTTTTATTGTATTGTGACAATAGCGGGGCCATAGCGCAGGCTAAGGAACCAAGGTCTCATCAACGATCCAAACATGTTCTTCGACGATTCCATCTGATTCGAGAGATCATACATCGTGGCGATGTGAAGATCGAAAAGATCGCATCAGAGGACAACATTGCAGATCCGCTGACGAAAATATTCCTCGGGAAAAGTTTGGAGCGACACATACATAGTTCAGGTATTAGATGCTTGAGTGACTGGCTATAGGCCAAGTGGGAGATTGTTAGACAGTTATGACCCATAGCGTCACTATTTTGTAAATGATATTGTATTATTGTACAAAATTAACTATGTAGTAATGAAATTGCCTTTTACCGTTTTGTAATTTATTTAATTCTGATATAAATGGTAAGAGTCCCTATGATTAGTTCCGGATTGTGATGATATGAGACGGTATCAATCTATAAAGGTTTAATCATTAAATATCCCTAGTCGTAGTATTATTGAGATTGGACATCAATAATGCGGAATAGACTAGTACTGCACTTGTGCATGTTGTGAGGGCACAACGGCATAGTTCTCATATATTTAAGTATAGGATACTTATGCAAGTGCGGTAGGAGGTTGTGTTTTACCGATGGTACGGAAAACAGCTTCGCTCTGGATAGACCCCGCGGAATCCCATTGGTAGTAACTCTTCGAGAAATCGTACATTGAAAAATGTACGCGACCTGATGTCTCATACGCTTTGATCATATGGATTCAAAATCAGGCCAATCCAAGTGATAGTCACTGGATTGATGTTAAGAACATCCTTTAGTTTCTTAGAGAACTAAGGATGCTGTCTTAAACTGTTAGACAGTTATGACCCATAGCGTCACTATTTTTAAATGATATTGTATTATTGTACAAAATTAACTATGTAGTAATGAAATTGCCTTTTACCGTTTTGTTAATTTATTTACTTTGATATAAATGGTAAGAGTCTCTATGATTAGTTCCGGATTGTGATGATATGAGACAGTATCAATTCATAAAGGTTTAATCTTTAATATCCATAGTCGTAGTATTATCGAGATTGGACATCGATAATGCGGAATAGACTAGTACTGCACTTGTGCATGTTGTGAGGGCACAACGGCATAGTTCTCATATATTTAAGTATAGGATACTTATACAAGTGCGGTAGGAGGTTGTGTTTTACCGATGGTACGGAAAACAGCTTCGCTCTGGATAGACCCCGCGGAATCCCATTGGTAGTATGTCTGCGTGTCTATGGGAGTCCGCTTCAGGGTAGGTGCATATGATCTTAACCTGAGACTTGCATCGCTAGAACTTACGACAATCGGTAAACTTTAGTTTTGGTGGTCCAGGGCTTTAACGGGTTCTGTGTACACCTCTTCTGGATTTATCGAGAATCGTAGTGTATTGGGTGTGATGTCAAGATGGAAGTATCACTTCAGACATATGGAGATGATGATCGCGAGGGATACAGAACTAGTACTCTCTATAATGGTTGCAACCATCGGGATAATATGACTAGGTCAGATTATCCGATTCAAAGAGACTGGTTGCTTGATGTCCGATATGTGTATCGTACGGGGCAGACACATCTCCAGCCCCAGGCCTTACATGTGATCATCCGATACTGGTTCGATATACACTATACTACGGTATACTACTCCTGTTATAGATCTTATATTCCAATCAGAATATTTCTGGAGAATTGGGTAGGCATGGCGTTTTGCTAGAGGCTAACCTTGTCTTGTAAATCGGTAAAAATGTATTACTTGGTACGTACGTATTCAGATAATCTGATGGCCGTATTTACTGCCAACATATCCAGAGATCTCTTGGGTTGCTTCCCGAAGATTCACCAATGACGTATGATTCAAACTCGATTAATCTTGGATTAATTACGGAGAGACTTTATCTTGGATAAAGTACCATACATAGAGAGAGAACGATTAATTTGGAATTAATCGTAAAATTATTATATTCGATATAATAATCGAAATTCGATTTCGACGCGAAATTAAAATTAGATTTTAATTCGGGCAAACGAGTTAATTTAGAATTAATTCGTCAGCGACGTAAATAATAATTCGCTAGGCGCAATTATTTATTTAAATTCAATTTAATTAACGTCGCGACGTAAGTTCGGTATTTCGGAAATATCGAACCCGAACGCGTGAGTGCACGTGGGCCCACTTTCATTTGGAAACGTGTGGGGCCCACATGACACATGTCATATTATGCATTATTTAATTCTAATGCATTGCATGGAGATAGTGTACAATGCACTCAATGGTTTTGCATGGAAATTGAGTGTTTGACACTCTAAGCCATTGCATGATTTGTGTCATAAGTTTATTATTAATTTAATAAATATTATGGCATAAATATAAATTGATTTTTTGTAACAAAAATCATTCAACTTTTCTCTCTCACATTGCCGAAACTTGCAAGCAGTTTTTGGCTCTCATTTCTTCAATTTTTGTGGCAAGATTTGAAGAAGTTGTGCATTCAAAATCACAACAAAGGCTAGCACCTTCAAGGGATCATACATAGGTGATATGGGAAGCTAATCCTTGAGCTTGGAAGGATCAAACTCGACTTGGAGTCCCTCTTTTCTTCTTGGCCGAGAGCTTCACTGCACAAGGGAGGAGTTTTCGCATCATCTAAGCATCCATTTTCAAGTATTGTGAGTATGATTCCGCCATACTTCAATTTATTCATTCATGTATTTATATATTTTGCTTGTTCTTGTTGATCTTGGGGCTTGGTTATTTTTCCAACATGTTGGACAATTATGACCCATAGCGTCACTATTTGTACAGATCACGGTGTTGTTGTATAAATTAACTATGTGACAAAGGAGATTGCACTCTTATCATTTGTGATTATATCACCAAGATATATAAATGATAGGAGGTCCTAATGATTTGTTCCTGGATTGAGAATGATATGAGACAGTATCAGTCCACGAAGGATAAATCATTAAATATCCCTAGTCAGAGTATTATCGAGATTGGACATCGATAATACGTAAAAGACTAGTATTACAATTGTGCGCGTTGTGAGGGCACAACGACATAGTTCTCATATATTTGAGTATAGGATACTCATGCAAGTGTAATAGGAGGTTGTGTTTTACCGATGGTACGGGAAACAGCTTCGCTCTGGATAGACCCCCTTGGAATTCCATTGGTACTATAACTATGTGTCTATGGAAGTCCGAAATCAGGGTAGGTGTATTTGGTCTTAACTTGAGACTTGCACCGCTAATACTTACGACAATCAATATACTTTTGTTTTGGTCGTCCATGGCGTTAACCGGTTTCTGTGTATGCCTCTTCTGGGTATATCGAGAATCGTAGTATGTTGGGTGTGATGTCAAGACGGAAGTATCACTCCAGACATATGGAGATGATGGTCACGTAGGATACGGGACTGGTTCTCTTAAATGCTGCAGCTATCGGGATATTATGACAAGGTCATGTATATCCGATTATAGAGACTAGTTACGAGACATCCAACATGTGCTTCGTACGAGGCAGACATAATTCCAGCCCCAGGCCTAGCACGTGATCATCCGATACTGGATCGACATACGTAATACTACGTATACTACGCCTGATATAGATCCTTATATTCCTGTAAGGATATTTCTGGAGAATTGGGTAGGCATGACGCTTTGCTAGAAGCCAACCTTGTCTTGTAAATCAGTATAAACGTAGTACTAGGTACTTACGTGTTCGGATAGTTCGACGACCGTATTTACTGCCAACATATCCGAGGATCTCATGGGTCGCTTCCCGAATATTCCCCGATGATGTATGACTCGCACTTTTATTAATCTGGGATTAATAAGATGAGAGAGAAAATTAATCTGGGATTAATTGAGGAGATATTTTATCTGGGATAAAATATCAATAAAAGAGAGATAATGATTAATTTGGAATTAATCGATAAATTAATATATTATACGAAATTAGATTTCGACGCGGATTTAAAATTAGATTTTAATTCAGGCGAACGAATTAATTTATAATTAATTCGTTAGTGACGTGAATAGTGATTTCGCTAGGCATAATCATTTAATTGCGTCGCAACAGAAAATTCGTTAATTTGGAATTAGCGAACCCGAGCCCGGGATTGTTTGCGAATGCATTTGCATTTCGAATTCGAGTGCGGCACGTAAGTCAAATCAAGCGTCAAATCGCTAGTCGCATCTATCGTCACATCATTCGTCAATCAAGTGATGGATGTCTTTCACTTTGAGTGATTGACACCAGTCACTATTCATTGATTGATGTAAGTTGATGGAAAGCATTTATGGCTTATTTTTTGGTAAAACTATTAATTGATTTTTTGAAAATCAATTGTGTATTAGATACACTTTTATCAATATCCATCATTCTCTCTCATTTGATCACGAATTGGTGCCAAAAACTCCTCTCTCTCTCTCTCTCGGCCATTTGGCCATTTTCTTCACTGGTTTTTCTAGGCAGAAACCGTGAGATGGGGAGCAAAAGTGTTTGATTTTTGTGGCAAAAATCAAGAGAGCTAGCACTCTGAGAGACATGCGAAGGTGATATGGATGTCCACCCATGAGCTTGGAATCAAATCACAAAGCTTGGAGCTTGATGATGATGATCCAAAGCCGAATTCTTGGAGGAGCAAACTGCTCACTGCCGTGAGCTGTTCAAGGGCAGCAAATGATTTTTGTTCATTGCCGCATCGCTCAACCGATCGATGTGAGTATTCTGCAACTCCCTCGTTGTATTCGCACTATATTTTCATGCTTGTTTAATGATATTGGGATGCTTAGAAAATTCCAACTCTCCAAGCATAATGGGGTCTCCGAAATGAGAAATCGGAAATTATTAGATATGGTCCGATCAATGATGCCAGACACGGATCTACCTCTTTCATTTTGGGGTATTATTTTAGAAACTGCAACACTACTACTGAACCATGTTCCTTCCAAGACTGTTAGTCAAACACGATATGAGTTATGGTCTGGGAAACGTCTTAGTCTTAGTTTTATTTTTGTAAGAGTTTGGGGATGTGACGTATATGTTCAGCTCACACAAACTAACAAATTGGATGATAGGGAAATTAAATGTAAGTTTGTAGGATATGCCTTGAACTTAAGAGCATACGTGTTCTACGTCCCAATTGAACAAAGAACATTTGTCTCATGAATGCTAAATTTCTAGAGAATGAATTCCTTCTCAAGAAATATAGTGGGAGTAAACTTGACCTCGATGAGGTACGAGGAGAACAAACTAACATAGATCTAAGCCCCAAGCCCCTCAAAAGGGCAGCGATGGAACAACCACATGGTTATGAACTTAGAAGGTCGGGTAGGGAAAGATATGAGCCTGAAAGATATGGTTTCCATATTCATGAGGAACATGATCAGGTCATTGATAATGACGATCCCACCAGTTATGTCGAAGCTATGCGTGACATTGATTCAGTCAAATGGCTTGAGGCCATGAAATCTGAAATAGACTCTATGTATCAGAATAAAGTCTGGGACTTGGTGGATGCACCTGAATGGATAAAACCCATAGGCTGAAAGTGGATTTACAAGCGTAAAACTGATGCACACCAAACTTATAAGGCTAGGTTGGTGGCAAAAGATTATAGACAAATCCAAGGAATTGACTATGACGAAACCTTCTCGCCTGTTGCAATGATAAAGTCCATTCGAATTTTACTAGCACTAGCTGCACACTTTGATTATGAGATCTAGTAGATGGATGTCAAAATAGCTTTCCTTAATAGGAACCTCGTAGAGGAAGTCTATATGACACAATTTAAGGGGTATGCATCTAAGGATAATAATAATAAAGTATGCAAGCTTAAACAATCCATTTATGGACTCAAGCAAGCCTCTAGAAGTTGGAATATATGATTTGATGAGACAATCAAAGAATTTGACTTCATAAAAAATGTAGACGAGCCTTGTGTTTATAGGAAAAGTAGTGGGAGTGCTGTTGTCTTTCTTGTATTATATGTCGATGACATATTAATCATCGGGAATGATATTCCCATGATGCAAGCCACCAAGCAATGGTTATCTCAGAATTTCTCCATGAAAGATTTGGGAGAAGCAGCCTACATCCTCGGCATTAAGATCTACCGTAATAGATCTAAGAGATTGTTAGGACTTTCTCAATCTACATACATAGATAATGTTTTGAAAATATTCAAAATGGAAGATTCCAAAAGAGGTAATTTACCTATTTTTCATGGAATCAAATTATCTAAGGAGAAATGTCCACATATTCCTTCAGATAGAGAGCGTATGAGTAAGATCCCTTATGCTTCAGCAATAGGATCGATCATGTACGCCATGCTATGTACAAGACCTGATGTCTCTTATGCTCTTAGCATAACGAGCAGGTATCAGGCAAATCCTGGTGAACAACACTGGACAGCTGTCAAAACAATCCTCAAGTATCTGAGAAGAACTAAGGATATGTTTTTGACATACGAATATTGTTCTGAGATGAAAGTCATTTGTTACAGTGATGCGAGCTTACAAACCGATAAGGATGATAGCAGATCACAAATAGGAAATCTGTTTACTTTGAATAGCGGTGTTATCAGTTGGAAAGGCTCAAAGCAGTCAACTACAGCGGACTCCACCACTGAAGTCGAGTATATTGCAGCATCTGAGGCAGCTAAAGAAGCAATCTGGATAAAGAAGTTCATCACAAAGCTGGAAGTGCTTCCCGCGATAAAGAATGGCGTCACGATATACTATGACAACACGGGCGCCATTTCTCAATCAAAGGAACCAAGGTCCCACCAGAAATCCAAGCATGTACTCAGGCGATTTCATCTCATCAGGGAGATTGTTGAGAGAAAAGAAGTTATTATAGAGAAAAATCCCATAGAAGATAATCTTGCAGATTCTCTGACTAAAGGGTTGACTCAACACAAACATGATAGGCAGACCCGAGAGTATGGTGTCCAGATTCATACTAGTTGGCTATAGTGCAAGTGGAGATTTTTAGGGATATGCCCTATACCCAACTTGTGGATGGGCTACATGTACATGTATTTGTAATATTTTCATTACTTAATAAAATGGAAATTTTATTATACGTGTCTTACATAACTTATATGAATCATCAAACACTGTAATAAAGCCCTTGGAGTAATAAGATAATGGCTTCCACGTATTATGAGAATCATTACTCTTAAACGTTCATAGTCATCGTTTTGTGAATAATCTGAGCATTCACAAAGCGGAGAGAGTAGCATGATGATATGATCCGCCCTTAAGTGGGGTAGCCGATCTCATAGGCTACTAGCGGAGATCCGACCGCTTGGTGTATCACATGGATGCATGAGTTACAGGTGTCCATCGAACTGACCGCCAAAAGTTTTCACATGGAGTGTTTATCCCATGTGTCTGTGAAAACTTTCATGTATCGATTGTATGACTAGTCCTTAGACTTGAGGTCTTTATAATCTTATGTGTGGATCAAATAACTTTGACATTCTCCTTCCTCGGTTCAAAAGATCCGGTCATAAGGGTATGATTGGGTCATTTGTTGAAACACATGAAGATTGTAAAGATACAACAGAGAATCACCACTCTCTCGGATAATATTTTCTTATAAGAGTAGTATTCCAGTTCGCGGGTTGATATGTGTGATCAGTGCTTGAGACTTTGGCCGCAGCGGAAGAATCATGTTAGATTCTTGGGTTAGCACGATTCATGACACTATCAACATCATACCTTTGACTATATGGGTAGATACTTTTCATACCCTAGGTCAAACGGTGGGGATACAGTGAGGCGAGGCACCGTATCATATGTAAATTGTATACAGAATGGGTATATATATCTTTCCTTCTCATTTGGGGGCCTTGGCATGTTGCTAGATGTCAACCTTGGTCATTGAAATCGAACGACCATCTAATCGGAGGATAATTTATGTTCGATTAAATTATCACAATTCATTTCATGTCCAACTTGAGGGGAACCCAAAAGGTCACACACAATAAAGTCGAAATCAATGGTTAATAGTGCACAATACAAATTTAACAGCATATATGATTGCTGTAGGAATTGTTCATAAATGGTTCAATGTGTTTAATTATTGAACAGATCATTTATGAGGTTCCATAGTCGCTTAGGAATTGGTGAATGACAATATGGGCACTTTGGGAATTGGAATAAATAAATAAATAAATAAAATATGAAAAGTAACATGACTAGTAATGTTAATAGTAACATGAATAGCAAACAAAATTTATTTGTTATTTGTTTTGAATTCCAATTCGGTCTAAACTCTTATTAGTGTCTTATAATCTCATTAAACCACTAAATTAAGATCCAATGGCTAAGATTAAATTAGCTTTTATCCCAGATCGGATTCTTAATTAATTTGTATGTCTTTGGAGCACCTATATAAACCCAATGAATTCTTTACAAATTTTTGCACCAAACCTTTCATATATTGGGTTTATATAAGTGAGCAATTCTAAGGTTTAAGAGTAAGCCACTGATTTTGAGGATCCTTAAGTCTAATTGACTAGAGGAACCTCGAGTTAATAGGTTTGAGGTATTTGTCTAGGCTAGCACAAAGGGAAAAATACCCGTGCACTTAAGGCGTAATCTTGCCGTTGAGTTTTTGCTTCGGTGTGTGCACCTTTGGAGGCCACACACTTGGGTGGCTCTTTGGAATGTGGAAGAGCTTGCTGAGTTCCAGAAAAGCTTGTAGATTGAAGGGAGGACTAGAGAAGACTTCGGCTCAAGTAAGTCTTTTTCATATTTTTTTTTAATTAGAGTTATGATAGTTAGCATGTTTAGGTTTATGTTCTTTGCATGTTTTATGATTTTTTATGCTTAGAATATATAGCAACATGCCTAGGCTTGTAGAATAATCAAAACAAATGTGTCTTGGGCAAAGGGATAACGGCATCATAATTTGATTTTTTCATGATTTTTTGCTGCGCACTCGCGGCCGCTTCCCAATAGTTATAACCTTTAAGGCTAATAAATATAAATAACTTGTTTATAATAAAATACATTATAAAAGATACAAGTGGGGTGGGACCAAGGCGTTAATAAAACATTCCAAACTAAAGTTAATTTAACCAAAGGTATTACTAGAGTTAGATAATGATTTGGTGTCTTCCTTCACTCACTACCTTTTTATAGCCAAAAGGAAAAGCTGTGAAGACATCTAGATAATCATTTACTCAAAGCTTACCTTAAAGCATATTTAAAGTGTTGGACTAATTTGGAGGATCTATTGTTTATTCCTGTCACCAAGGTAATAAGAGCCTAAGAGGTAAGGGTATTTAAGAGAGTTCGCTTCATCCTCCCTCTGGGGAATTTTCAATGGAGGAATCCATTTGACAGCTATTCACTTGAACTTGCTAAAATCCTTAATAATAATTTAAGTCTAAAATTTGCCTCCCATTGTAAAGTATAGACCCAAAGGGCTTAAACCGTATTGGCAGGGCTAGACAATACCAGACTGACCAATACCAATTTGTCCCTAAATCGTACTATTGATAGTAGTTTGAATTTTCTGAGTCATAAGACACAGCGACCCTTAGGCGTGGTCTTATAACTTAGTGGCAACGATTGGGTGTCCACAAAGACTAGCATAAGCTATGGCATGTTTGATTGCCCAACCCAATGATCAAGGAATTGTGATTTATATCATAAATTGGTTGGGAACCTACCTAATTATCGTATTTTATAACGACCGGCCCTAGTCGGAGTTGTGAAATGATGATAATGGGATCCTTGCCCACAAGAAATCCATCATATTGAGGTTGATGCGATTTGCTTAAAATTTTAAAACAATTGAGTGGGAGCAACTTCCTAATATCAAAAGCCCATGTTATTATGAAACATTAATGAAAAAATATTCCTAATTTTAACATTCTCTCTTAACAGATGGGTTAAAATATTTCACAAACATTCAAATGGCAAACAGAATATCACTTCGTTCCATCTTTGATGAGCATAAGCTCAAAGGGGACAACTATAATGACTGGTTTAGAAACCTTAAAATTGTCTTATGACAAGAAAATATTTTCTATGTTCTTGAAATACCATTTCCCCTTGAACCTGCAGAAGATGCTGACCAAAATACATTTGATGCTTGGAAAAAACACGTCGATGATGATGAGCAAGCAGTTTGCATAATGCATGGCTCTATGTCGGACGAACTTCAGAAAGCTCACGAAGATATTGTTGGACAATTATGACCCATAGCGTCACTATTTGAACAGATCATGATGTTGTTGTACAAATTAACTATGTGACAAAGGAGATTGTACTCTCATCATTTGTGATTAGATCACCTTAGATATATAAATGAAGAGAGGTCCCTATGATTAGTTCCTGGACTGAGAATGATATGAGACAGTATCAGTCCCCAAAGGTTTAATCATTAAATATCCCTAGCCGGAGTATTATCGAGACTGGACATCGATAATGCGGAATAGGCTAGTATTGCACTTGTGCGCGTTGTGAGGGCACAACGACATAGTTCTAATATATATAAGTATTGGATACTTATGCAAGTGCGATAGGAGGTCGTGTTTCACCGATGGTACGGGAAACAGCTTCGCTCTGGATAGACCCCTCGGAATCCCATTGGTATTATGACTATGTGTCTATGGGAGGCCGAAATCAAGGTAGGTGTGTATAGTCTTAACCTGAGACTTACATCGCTAATACTTACGATAATCGATAGACTTTGGTCTTGGTGGTACAGGGCTTTAACTGGTTCTGCGTACACCACTTCTGGGTTTATCAGAGAGTCGTAGTGTATTGGGTGTGATGTCAAGACGGAAGTATCACTCCTGTCATAGTGGAGATGATGTCACGCAGGATACGGTATTAGTGCTCTTAAGTGCTGGCCGGCCATCGGGATATTATGACAAGGTCATGTATATCCGATTATAGAGACTAGTTACCAGACATCCGACATGTGCTTTGGACGGGGCAGACACTTATCCAGCCCCAGCCCTAGCACGTGACTATCCGATACTGGGCCGATATACACAATACTACGGTTTACTACGCTTGATACAGATCTATATATTCCTGTAAGAATATTTCTGGAGAATTGGGTAGGCATGGCGCTTTGCTAGAAGCCAACCTTGTCTTGTAAATCGGTATAAACGTAGTACGAGGTACTTATGTGTTCGGATAGTCCGACGACCGTATTTACTGCCAACATATTCGGAGATCTCATGGGTCGCTTCCCGAAGATTCACCGATGATGTATAACTCGCACTTTAATTAATCTGGGATTAATTAAAGAGAGAGAAAATTAATCTGGGATTAATTGCGGAGATATTTTATCTGGGATAAAATATTAATTAAAGAGAGAGAACGATTAGTTTGGAATTAATCGATAAAATAATATATTCGATATATTATAAGAAATTGGATTTCGACGCGGAATTAAAATTGGATTTTAATTCGGGCAAACGAATTAATTTAGAATTAATTCGTTAGCGACGTGAAAAGTGATTTCGCTAGGCGTAATCATTTAATTACGACGCGACGGAAAATTCGTTAATTTGGAATTAGCGAACCTGAGCCCGAGAGTGATTGCGAGCGCATTCGCATTTCGAATTCGAGCGCGGCACGCAAGTCACATCAAGCGTCAAATCGCTAGTCGCATCAATTGTCAAATCACTTGTCACTTTTAGTGATGTGATGTGACTTTACCTGTTGTCACTTTATTAAAGTAACTTGATGTGAATAGTAAAAAGTGATAGGTGATGGAAAAGCATTTTTGCTTTTTGCTTTTGACCTTTTGACTTTGCTTTTTGAAAGTAAAAGGTGGTAAATGCTTTTATTAAATTTTGGAAAATATAAAAAGCATTTACACTTTCTCTCTCTCTTGATTTTATTCACATTTTTAGGGTTTTACGTTTTCTATGAAACCCATTTTCCCTCTCTTTCTCTTCTCTCCCTCTCACGGCTTGGAGCCGAATTCTTGCTCCTTTTTCTGCAGTTTTGGCGAGAATAATGAAGAGGAAAGAGTGCTAGCACACACATGGGTTATATTATGGTGATAGGGAAACAAATTTATGAGCTTGGATTTGTTATTGAAGCTTGAAGCTTGGAGCTTCAATGGTGGTCTTCCATGGCCGATTTTTGGAGCATCAAAACAGCCCCCCACCGAGCAGTCCCTGCTGTTTTTGGAGGTCAAAACCGAGCTTCAACAATGAGCAAAATGGGTCTTGTTCTTCCTAGCATCAAACCATTCAATGTGAGTATGAATTCCGCCTTATTCCTTTGATGTATTCATGCGAATTTTATGCTTGATTTCATGATCTTGGGACCTATATAAGAACTCAACAGATATGGATGCTCAAACCATCATCTTTCACTTGAAGGAGTTGTATGCAACTTCCGTTCATACCGTGAGATTCCAAGTGTCACGTGTCTTATTCCAAACAGGGTATAAGGAATGATCTGTTAGTGGACATGTGCTTAAGAAGATTGGCCACATTGAAAAATTGGCCAACCTCGGGTTCATCATGGATCATGAGATATGTCATGATCTCATTCTTCAGTCATTACCAAAAGACTTCTCTAACTTTATTATGCAGTTTCATCTGTCTAATAAAGAAGCTATTTTAGCAGAATTGCACAATCTGATAAAGCAAGCAGATAATGACTTGAAACCGGAGCTTAAAACCTCCGTTATTCTTACGGGCACGGACCTGAAGCCATGAGGCCCATAGAAAAATAAAGGCAAGGCCAAGGTTCCAGATCACCTAAAGCCCAATGGTAAGGTGGGGAAGAAAAAAGGAAATGGGAAATGTTTCTTTTGTGGAAAGAATGGTCATTGGAAGAAAGACTGCCGATCCTTGAAAGCCAAGGAAGCTAGGGAAGCCCAAGAGGCCAAGAAGCCCAATGCTTCAGGTATGTTGTATATGATTGAACTATATTCTCAAAAATATGAACCTTCTACTTGGGTGCTTGACACCAATTGTGGGACTCACTTATGTAACAATGTGCAGGGCCTAAGAAACAGTATGAGACTCCGTCATGGAGAGGTTGACTTACCATGGGTAATGGAGCAAAACTAGCTGTATCGTGCGTGGGGACTTATTCATTAGTTTTGCCGAATGGTTTAGTTTTAGACTTAGAAGATTGTGTTTATGTACCTTCTCTAGTAAAGAACATCATTTCAATTTCTTCTTTATGTAATAAAGGCTTTTCATGCGTAATAAGTTGTAATGAATGTTCTATTTATTTCAATGAAATAAAATATGGAGATAGTATTTTGAATAATGGTATCTATGTCTTACAAACTAAAAAAGAATGTTCAACATCTAATATATACAACGTTAACTCGAATAATCTCAATGAATGACTTCTATGGCACAGTCGCTTAGGTCATATCAATGAACCGAGATTAATTAAGCTATATAAGGATGGATATTTCAGACCCTTCAAATATGAAACTTATGGAACTTGTGAGTCTTGTTTACTTGGTAAAATGACCAAATTACCCTTCAAAGGTAAATGACAGCGTGCAGCGGAGACATTAGAAATCATACACTCTAATGTATGCGGACCAATGTCAGTCACCGTTAGAGGTGGATTCTCCTACTTCATTACTTTTATTGATGATCACTCGCGATATGGGTATGTGTACCTTATGCGGTATAAATTTGAAGCCTTTGACAAATTCAAAGACTTCAAAGCTGGAGTAGAAAACCAGCTTTATAAAAGTATTAAGTCCCTAAGGTCTGACCAAGGTGGTGAATACTTAAGCGACGCATTTCAAGATTACTTGAGAGAAAATGGTATTGTTTCCTAGTGGACTCCTCCGGGAACTCCGTAGCATAATGGGGTCTCCGAAAGGAGAAATCGTACATTATTAGATATTGTCCGATCAATGATGCCATACACGGATCTACCTCTTTCATTTTGGGGACTTGCTTTAGAAAATGCAACACTACTACTAAACCAAGTTCCTTCCAAGACTTTTAGTTAAACACCATATGAGTTATGGTCTGGGAAACGTCCTAGTCTTAGTTATCTAAGAGTTTGGGGATGTGACACATATGTTAAGCTCACACAAACTAACAAATTGGATGATAGGGCAGTTAAATGTAAGTTTGTAGGATATGTTTTGAACTCAAGAGCATACGTGTTCTACGTCCCAAATGAACAAAGAACATTTGTCTCACGAAACGCTAAATTTATAGAGAATGAATTCCTTCTCAAGAAATATAGTGGGACTAGATTTGACCTTGATGAGGTACGAGATGAACAAACTAACATAGAACTAAACCACACGCCCCTCAAAAGGGCAACGACGAAACAACCACAAGGTTATGACCTTAGAAGGTCTGGTAGGGAAAGATATGGTTTCCATATTGATAAGGAACATGATCAGGTCATTGATAATGACGAAACAATGTGTGACATTGATTCAGTCAAGTGGCTTGAGGCCATGAAATCTGAAATAGACTCTATGTATCAGAATCAAGTCTGGAACTTGGTGGATGCACCTGAAGGGATAAAATCCATAGGCTACAAGTGGATTTACAAGCGTAAAACTAATGCAGAAGGCCACATCCAAACCTATAAGACTAGGTTGGTGGCGAAAGGTTATAGACAAATACAAGGAATTGACTATGACGAAACCTTCTCGCCTGTTGCAATGATAAAGTCCATTTGAATTTTACTGGCACTGGCTGCACATTTTGATTATGAGATTTGGCAGATGGATGTCAAAATAGCTTTCCTTAATGGGAACCTCGTAGAGGAAGTCTATATGACACAACTTGAGGGGTTTGCATCTAAGGATGATCATAATAAAGTATGCAAGCTTAAATGATCCATTTATGGACTCAAGCAAGCCTTCAGAAGTTGGGATATAGGATTTGATGAGACAATCAAAGAATTTGACTTCATCAAAAATGTAGATGAGCCTTGTGTTTACAGGAAAAGTAGTGAGAGTGTTGTTATATTTCTTATATTATATGTCGATGACATATTAATCATCGGGAATGATATTCACATGATGCAAGCCACCAAGCAATGGTTATCTCTGAATTTCTCCATGAAAGATTTGGGAGAAGCAGCCTACATCTTTGGCATTAAGATCTACCGTAATATATCTAAGAGGTTGTTAGGACTTTCTCAATCTATGTACATAGATAAAGTTTTGAAAAAATTCAAAATGGAAGGTTCCAAAAGAGGTAATTTACCCACTTGTCATGGAATCAAATTATCTAAGGAGCAATGTGCACATACTCCTTCAGATAGATAACGTATGAGTATGATCCCTTATGCTTCAGCAATTGGATCGATCATGTACGCCATGCTATGTACAAGACCTTATGTCTCTTATGATCTTAGCATAACGAGCATGTATCAGAAAAATCCTGGTGAGCAACACTAGCAGCTGTCAAAACAATCCTCAAGTATCTGAGAAGAACTAAGGATGTGTTCTTGACATACAGAGATTGTTCTGAGATGAAATTCATTGGTTACTGTGATGCGAGCTTTCAGACCGATAGGGATAACAGCAGATCACAAACATGATATATGTTTACTATGAATGGCAGAGATGTCAGTTGGAAAAGCTCAAAGTAGTCAACTACAATGGACTCCACCACTGAAGCCGAGTATATTGCAGCATCTGAGGCAGCTAAAGAAGTAGTCTGGATAAAGAAGTTAATCACGGAGCTGGAAGTGCTTCCCGTGATAAAGAATGGAGTCACGATTACTGTGACAACACGGGTGCCATTACTCCATCAAATAAACCAAGGTCCCACCAGAAATGCAACCATGTACTCAGGCGATTTCATCTCATCAGGGATATTATTGAGAGAAAAGAAGTTACTATAGAGAAAATACCCACAGAAGATAATCTTACAGATTCTATGACTAAAGGGCTGACACAACAAAAGCATGATAGGCACACCCAAGAGTATGATGTCCAGATTCATTCTAGTTGGCTATAGTGCAAGTGGGAGATTGTTAGGGATATGTCATATACCCAACTTGTGGATGGGCTATATGTACATGTATTTGTAATATTTTCATTAATTAATAAAATGTCAATCTTTAATATACATGTCTTACATAAATTATATGAATCATCAAACACTTTAATAAAGCCCTTGGAGTAATAAGATGATGGCTTCCATGTCTAATGAGAATCATTACTCTCAAATGTTTATAGTCATAGTTTTGTGAATAATATGGGCGTTCACAAAGCGGAGAGACTAGCATGATGATTTGATTCGCCCTTAAGTGGGGTAGCCGATCTCATAGGCTACTAGCGGAGATCTGTCCGCTTGGTGTATCACATGGATGCATGACTTTCTCGTGTCCATCGAACTGACCTCCGAAAGTTTTCACATGGAGTGTTTATCCCATGTGTCGATGACTAGTCCTTAGACTTGAGGTCTTTACAATCTTATGTGTGGATCAAATGACTTTGACATTCTCCTTCCCCGGTTCAAAATATCCGGTCATAAGGGTATGATTGGGTCATTTGTTGAAACACGTGAAGTTTGTAAAGATACAAAAGAGAATCGCCACTCTCTCGGATAATATTTTCTTATAAGTGTAGTATTCCAGTTCGCGGGTTGATATGTGTGATCAGTGCTTGAGACTGTGCCGCAACGGAAGAATCATGTGAGATTCTTTGGTTAGCATGATTCATAACACTATCAACATCATACATTTGACTATATGGGTAGACACTTTACATACCATAGGTCAAACGGTGGGGATACAATGAGGCTATGGATCGTATCATATGTAAATCGCATACAGAATGGGTATATATCTTTCCTTCTCATTTGGGGGCCTTGGCATGTTGCTAGATGTCAACCTTGGTCATTGAAATCAAATGACCATATGATCGGAGGATAATTTATGTTCGATTAAATTATCACGATTCATTTCATTTCCAACTTGAGGGGAACCCAAAAGGTCACACACAACAAATTCGAAATCAATGGTTAACAGTGCATAACACAAATTTAACAGCATATATGATTGCTGTAGGAATTGTTCATAAATGGTTCAATGTGTTTAATTATTGAACATATCATTTATGAGGTTCCAAAGTGGCTTAGGGATTGGTGAATGACGATAGTGGCACTTTGGAAAATGGAAAAATGAATAAGAAAATAAATAAATAAATTATATAAAAAATCTTCATTTTTTTATTATATTATTTTTTTTTATTTTTTATTTGTTTTGAATTCCAGTTCGGCCCAAACTCTTATTAGGGTTTTATAATCTTATTAAACCACTATATTAAGATCCAATGGCTAAGATTTAATTAGCATTTATCCCACATCAGATTCTTAATTAATTTTGTTGTCTTTGGAACACCTATATAAACCTAAAGAATTCTTTACAATTTTTTTTACACCAAAACCTTTCATATCTTGGGTTTATATAAATGAGCAACTCTAAAATTTAAGAGTAAGCCACTGATTTTGAGGATCCTTAAGTCTAATTGACTAGAGGAATCTCAAGTTAAACGTTTTGAGGTATTTGCCTAGGCTAGCACCAAGGGCAAAATACTCGTGCACTCAAGGCGTAGTCTTGCCGTTGAGTTTTGGCTTTGGTGTGTGCACCTTTGGAGGCCACACACTTGGGTGGCTCTTTGGAACGTGGAAGAGCTTGCTGAGTTCGAGAAAAGCTTGTAGATTGGAGGGAGGACTGGAGGAGTCTTCGGTTCAAGTAAGTCTTTTTCTTTCTTTATTTTAATTAGAGTTCTTATGATAGTTAGCATGTTTAGGTTTATGTTATTTGCATGTTTTATGAGTTTTTATGCTTAGAATATATAGTAACATGCCTAGGCTTGTAGAATAATAAAAAAAATGGGTATTGGGCAAAAGGATATGGGCATCATAATTTTTAATTTTCCGCTACGCACTCGTGGCAACTTTCCAACATGTGTATCGAAGAAAGGAGGAATTACTGTAGTCACAAATGAAAAGAATGAGCTGATTCCAACAAGAACGGTGACTGGATGGAGAGTATGTATGGACTATCGGAAGCTGAACAAAGCAACAAGAATAGACCATTTTCCGCTGCCATTCATTGATCAGATACTGGACAGACTGGCGGGACATGAGTTCTATTATTTTCTGGATGGATACTCGGGGTACAATCAGATTGCCATCGCCCCAAAAGATCAGGAGAATGCCACTTTTACATGTTCGTATGGTACTTTTACATTCCGCAGGATGCCATTTGGAATATGTAATGCTCCTGCCACATTCCAATGTTGTATGATGGCCATTTTCTCAGATATATTGGAACAGAGTATGGAGGTTTTCATGGATGACTTCTCTGTGTTTGGAGACTCTTTTGACCACTGCTTGTAAAATTTGGAACAGGTGTTACAAAGATGCGAAGATACTAACCTGGTGCTCAATTGGGAGAAATCCCATTTCATTGTGCAAGAAGGCATCGTCCTTGGACACTAGATCTCACAAAAGGGGATCGAGGTAGACAAAGCAAAAATTGAAACAATTGAAAAACTACCTCCACCGACATCTGTCAAAGGAATTTGGAGTTTCCACTGACATGCAGGTTTTTACAGGAGATTTATCAAAGACTTCTTAAAGATTGCTAAACCTCTGTGCAAACTTCTGGAGAATGATGTGCCTTTCAACTTCACCAAAGAATGCCAGGAAGCTTTTGAGATCCTAAAATAGAAGCTAATTTTTGCTCCCATCATTGTAGCACTAGACTGGACACTTCCATTTGAGATGATGTGCGATGCCAGTGATTTTACTGTAGGTGCAGTTTTGGGACAACGCAAAGCAAAAGTTTTCCACACCATTTATTACTCCAGCAGAACTCTGAATGAAGCTCAACTCAACTACACAACCACTAAAAAGGAGTTCCTCTTAGTGGTGTTCGTGTTGGATAATATGACCCATAGCGTCACTATTTGTACAGATCACGGTGTTGTTGTACAAATTAACTATGTGACAAGGAAATTGCACTCTCATCATTTTTGATTAGATCACCATAGATGTATAAATGAAGAGAGGTCCATATGATTAGTTCCTGGATTGAGATGATATGAGACAGTATCAGTCCACGAAGGATTAATCATTAAATATCCCTAGCCGGAGTATTATCGAGACAGGACATCGATATTGCGGAATAGGCTAGTATAGCACTTGTGTGCGTTGTGAGGGCACAACGGCATAGTTCTCATATATATAAGTGTTGGATACTTATGCAAGTGCGATAGGAGGTCGTGTTTCACCGATGGTATGGGAAACAGCTTCGCTCTGGATAGACCCATCGGAATCCCATTGGTATTATGACTATGTGTCTATGGGAGGCCGAAATCAGGGTAGGTGTGTATAGTCTTAACCTGAGACTTACATCGCTAATACTTGCGATAATCGGTAGACTTTAGTCTTGGTGGTACAGGGCTTTAACCGGTTCTGCGTACACCACTTCTGGGTTTATCAGAGAGTCGTAGTGTATTGGGTGTGATGTCAAGACGAAAGTATCACTTCATCTATATTGGAGATGATGTCACGCAGGATACGGTATTAGTGCTCTTAAGTGCTACGCGGCCATCGGGATATTATGACAAGGTCATGTATATCCGATTATAGAGACTAGTTACCAGACATCCGACATGTGCTTCGTACGGGGCAGGCACAAATCCAGCCCCAGGCCTAGCACGTGACTATCCGATACTGGGCCGATATACACAATACTACGGTATACTACGCTTTATACAGATCTATATATTCTTGTAAGAATATTTCTGGAGAATTGGGTAGGCATGGCGCTTTGCTAGAAGCCAACCTTGTCTTGTAAATCGGTATAAACGTAGTACGAGGTACTTACGTGTTCGGATAGTCCGACGACCGTATTTACTGCCAACATATCCGGAGATCTCATGGGTAGCTTCCTGAAGATTCACCGATGACGTATGACTCGCACTTTAATTAATCTGGGATTAATTAGAAGAGAGAGAAAATTAATCTAGGATTAATCACAGAGATATTTTATCTGGGATAAAATATTAATTAAAGAGAGAGAACGATTAATTTGGAATTAATCGATAAAATAATATATTTGATATATTATTAGAAATTGGATTTCGACGCGGAATTAAAATTAGATTTTAATTCGGGCGAACGAATTAATTTAGAATTAATTCTTTAGCGACGTGAATAGTGATTTCACTAGGCGTAATCATTTAATTACGACGCGACAGGAAAAATCGTTAATTTGGAATTAGCGAACCCGAGCCCGAGAGTGATTGCGAACGCATTCGTATTTCGAATTCGAACGCGGCACGAAAGTCAAATCACTACTCGCATCAATCGTCAAATCACTTGTCACTTTGAGTGATGTGATATGACATGTTGTCACTTTATGAAAGTGACTTGATGTGAATAGTGATAGATGATTGAAAAGCATTTTTTTGCTTTTTGACTTTTGCTTTTTTGAAAAGTAAAAGGAATTGTTTTAATAGAAATAAAAAATGGTAAAAGGTATTATTATTATTATTAATTTTGGAAATTAAAATATATAAACCTAATTACACTTTTTCTTTCTCTCTCTCTCCTTTTACGCACTTCTCTTTTCCCTCTCTTTTCATCTTCCTCTTCTCACGGCTTCAAGCCGATTTCTTCACAAATGTTTCTGGTTTGACCGAATCAAGGGGGAAGCAAGGAAGAAGACTTAGTGCAAGCACACCATGAGTGATACATAGGTGATAGGGAAACGAATTTATGAGCTTGGAATCAATTTTTGAAGCTTGGAGCTTGGAACTTCCATGGTGTTCATCAATGGCCGACCATGGAGGAGACAAAAACCAGTGAAACCGAGCAGCCCACTGCATGAGGACGCCACTGCCGAGCATGAAGGGAGGCGAGAAACGCATCTTCTTCGTTGCATCTCAAACCGTTCAATGTGAGTTATGTTTCCGCCTTACTCCTTTGATGTTTTCATACTCGTTTTTATGCATGATTGATGATTCTTGGGACTTGATTGAAACTCAACAATGGTATCTTGAGCTATTGGTTGCATAAGAATTTAGGGTTCTTGAGCAAAATTTGGGGCTTTTTGATTTAAGCATGATTTTGACAAATTGTTTGTTTAAGAATGTTTGTATATGAATAACTTAGAGTATATGTAATCAATTTGAAGAAAAATTGATTGGATTGATTTTCCCCAATTTGCTTATTGTTGGCCAAATTTAATTTGGGTAAACTCAATTTGAGCATCAAATGATTAAATTGTTTAGTATAGTATGCTTGAATGAGGTTGAATTGATGTTGTGCATAATCAATTTCATGAAATTTGGTTGGATCCATTTTTTTTCCCAAATTTTGGGCATGACAAATTTGGGTAAACTTGATTTTGAGCATGTTTAATGAAATTGGATGATTTAGAATGCTTAAATGTTGTTTAATTGATGATTGATTAGATCAATTTGATGAAAAGTGTTTGGAACAATTTTTCCCCAATTTGCTTGTGATGGCCGAATTTGGCAAGTGCCCTAATGTCTTGGTTTTTTGATTTTTTGTTCATTGGATGACTTAGAAATCATTTGGGGATGTTGAATTTATGTTTGATTGGGTTCAATTGGATTGAATTTGATTTGGGCATTTTTTCCCCTTATGGCCGAGACTTTAGCATGTATAAATGGGGTTTGATTTTGATTTAATTATGTTGGACATGATTAATTGATGTTAAGCATGATTAATTGGACAAATTTAGTGTTTTGGAAACTTTGATTTGGGTAATTAATAATGCTATACACTTTAGGTAATTTAATTGAAAATTTGGAATTTTTGAAATTAAATTATTGCGCTTAAAATTGGATTTGGGCTTTTTAAGTTGTTATTGGGTTTATTGGACTTTGTTTTGTACAATTGGTTTAGGCCAAAATTGGTTGGATCCATTAGGCCCAAAACCGCTTCCAAAAGGCCCAAATGCGACCAATGAACCTTTAACGTTTAATTGGGCCTAATGGGCCTAAATTAATTTATGGACTTATGGGGTAACTCCCGGATTGGACTTTGGTTGCGGGTTTGACCCGAGTTGACCAAAAGTCCACGCCTCAAGAAATTAATTAAAAGCCCATTAGACTTTAATTAAATTAATATTGGATATTAATCGGGCTTTGAGACCCGAAACGATTAAATTTGGAATTTAAGTCGTAAAGGTTTATTTTATAAAGTGTAATATTTAATTTGGAATTAATAATGAATTAGAATTAAATGCGTATTAAATTGGATTTAATTATGTAATTTAATTTAATTCATAGAATTAGTACTTTAAGTACTTATTCGCAAAAACGAGTTTGACTCGAACAAAATCAAATCGTTGTTTGAACATTGGATGATCACTAATTATCAAGATTAATTAATTGATTAGATTGATTGATAACATGCTTGTATGAATACATGGTTGTGATTTTTGAATAATGTATATCGGATGGATATTAGCCGGGTGGGGCAATTTTAGAAATTGTTGTAATAAATTTAATTTATTAAATTGGACCTGCGTGTCGCGTTCATCCTTATCCCTATTTCTTTGTATTCTCTTCTCACCTATTCCCCTCCATGTAAATGAGGTTTCTTTAGAAGTGTAGTGTAACGGGTAGAAGTAAATACATGTGCTAGCTGGGAGAGAAAAGTGAGAGATTTGATCTAGGATCAATGTAAAATATCCATCCGCATATCATTATTATTTTATCATATGCGCTTTATTATGTGTTTAGAATGCATGTTTAAGGGTGTATGATGATGAGACCTTAACAAAGATAATAAATTGGTAGCCAATTTGCACGCGAAAAACCATCGTTAATATCAAGCGTTTATTTTCCTTCCATTGAGTGATTCTTACTCAAGATCCGAGATTGGCAGGGGTTGTTGGCCAAAGTCAAGCCCTTGTCCGTCGAAGATGTGTTTTAATAACGAGGCTTTGTTCCATATCGGTGTCGTGTCCAAGTTGTGGTTTGTTGGCCAAAGTCAAGACCACTTCTTGTCCATTGACATTGATTACGAAGCTTCCATGTCAATGGGTCCGCGCTTGACTGGGATCACTAGGTTTGTTGTGCCAAAGCCAAGGCCTAGTTGATTCAGAGGAAAAAGGTTAGGGTATACATTCGATGTATAGGCATATATAAGATATATGTTTGGGACTTGGATGTCCACCTACTGGATCTAGGAGTTGGATGAGATCCAATTGATCTTAGAGATCTACCTAGTTAATTATCATACAATTTGTTGGCCAAAGTCAAGATTGTGTGATATTTAACGGGATCCTAGCCCACTAGGAAACACGGTTTCCCGAGTACTCGACAGAGGGTTGAGGCTCGACGAAAAATAGTGGGAGGCAAGAATTGAATTTGCAATATTCGTTCAATTACTCTCGCCATACACGCTCATTTAAATTATTTCGTCGTTATATTAAATGTTAGTTGGACTAATATTTAAATTGTTGTTTTAATAAACTGTTGGACTGTATTATACTTGATTATATATAATTGGATTATATTAATCAATATATTTGAATTAATTAATTTCAGTTTACAGTTGATTTTATAATTGGATTATAGTAATCAATGTAATTGAGGTTAATTAATTTGGATTATATTTGATTATATAGTTGGACTATTATAATCATTATAATATATATAGTACCACTAATCGTTGATTAAATAGTTGGACTATTGTAATCAAGATAAAATTGAAAAGTTGGATATTTAAAATATAATCTGGGATTAAAATATTTTAAATGATTTAATTTTCAAATTGGGAATAAATAATAGGTTACTTTATTTGATAAAATAACTTATTATACCTTAAGCCCAAAATTAAGCAAAATAAGTAGAGCATAAAGTCTTTGGAAGATTTATGTGATGATGACTTTAATGCTTAATTTAATATACTTGTCATAAATCTAATTTTAGATTTAAGAAGTATTAAAATTGCAATTTATAATTCTTGGAGAATTAATTGACTATTCTAGAGGATAAAGTCAAAGTTTGCAATTGGGGATGTAGCACGAGGTGCACATCGTTTCGATATTCTAAAAACCCAAGGCTTGGCCTAAGGTTTCTGAAATATTGAAAAGGATAATTGACATATCCCAAAGTGACTACCATTTGGATATGGCAGACACGAAGGAATTAAAGAAAGGGCGAGGCTCTTAATTTAAAATATTTGTCAAAGTTATGTTCACTTCTAGTATTGAAATTGGATTTTAATACTTAGTGTGGTACATAAAATATATGTATTGATGTTCAGAATCCGCTATGAGCAGGATACTGACTTCAAGCCGAGATTTCTCTGCGAATCGGAATGGGACGAAAGTCGCTGTTTCGACCGTAGATACCTAAGTTTAGGAACTACCCTTCGGGTGTGTACTTAAATTAGGAACTGTTATAATGTAACTAGTTTGACTAGAGACATTATCTCTATATCAGTGCTTAATCCGTTGCGGATAAAACCTTTATATTATAGAACACTAAGTGTTTTATTATATAAAGATGATACTGAGATAAATACATTAGATGTAAATAACAGAATTTATATTTTGAATATAATTAAAATCTCAAACATATAAAATGACAAATAAATAGCTCAAATTGATTTGATCAATAGAGACTTATTTGTGGCATTGTTGTCTGGGACACAATTATACAAGACTCGTATATCCACACTTTTGAAGAGTGGGTACTAGGACTGATTTGACTATTCAAATAAGGTCACGAATCTAGTTTATTAGGTAAAGTACCTAAAATACTATTTACTTGGTAATAGTATAAGGGCCACCACCTGTTAGCCCTATTCATGGTGAAGTAGTGGGCCCAATCTAGCTAGGCTAGATGTGAACATGAATATTTCGGGACCTATACGGATGTGGGCATCGCATTATGGTTATGTGTTTCTTTGAAGAACACAAATCGAAACTTTAGAGTTTCGAACACGAAATAGACAACAGATCGGCGTGTTTAGACATTATGTCCCTAGCGTCACTGTTGTAAATGATATTGTATTATTGTACAAAATAACTATGTGATAATGAAATTGCCTTTTGCCGTTTTGTAATATTATTTACTTTGACTTATAAATGGCGAAAGTCCATATGATTAGTACCTGGACTGAGAATGATATGAGACAGTATCAGTCCCAAA